>JBAMCR010000572.1:0-16337 GCA_037075045.1 Mulgravea parasiatica
CCTTCTTTTGCAGCCTCGTAGATATATACAATAGATCTCTCCTCTCCTTTCTTTTTTTGCTCCCTCCCCCTCTCTCTATATATATATATATATATATATATATATATATATTTAGCTTGTTTACCAACACTTAAACAGCCAGTAAGTGGGTTTGGCTTTGGCAAACTGCCTGGCTGACTGAATGACTGGCACGGAACACAAACAGACAGACAGACAGACAGATAGCACCCGGTTGACTGATTGACAAACTGACCAATGGATAGACGGGCAGATGGACACTTGGACAATCTGACAGACGGACGCGATAAACAGGCCATATTAGAATCAAAAAGCGCATTTCCAAAGAAATTCTTATATTGTATTTATTTATTTATACTTATTTAAAGTATAATGTGATATGAACACATACATATGCATATATATATTCCATAACTATTTCATAAATATGTACTTACTTGTATGGTATTTAAAAAGTTATTTCATATTTTTAAATACAATTTAAATATTTTTCAACAGATTACGCAAAAATTGATTCGTTTTTTTTCTGCCTCTTTAAAAGATAAAAAAATAATTACAAATTGATTGTTGTATTGTTTCTTTCCATTTTTGTTTTTAATTCCGGGCAAAGCATTGCACTTTATAAAAGTAATCTATACACATTTTATGTTTTTTTCTTTTTTTTTTGGTTTTTTGTTTTCTACTGATATAAAGTTTATTATTTTGAAATCTCTTCTTTCATTTATTTTGAAATATTTTTCATTTAGTTATTTTTTATTTTATTTGTAATACAAGTGCACGTGTATGTTGCCTGAATACGTGACTTAATGCATATGGTTTTACATTTTTTACGAGAAAACGAGAATATTTTAATGGGAAATTGTACGAAATATTGCGCCACCTTTGAAAAGTGAAAATAATGGAATTTCAAATGTGTTTAAAATTGATTGGAAAAACCTATTAAACTAATAGCCTAAATGCAATATGCAAAATTATGACAAATGGATTTTGTATATATATATATACACATATATATATTTGTTGATTTAATGTTTTGTTTAATTTATTTTCATTTTTGCGTTGTAATGGCATGCACTCAATTAATTAAATTAAATGCACTTTTGATGCATTTAATTCACTTCAATTTGCTTAGATCAGATACCAAGGCAAAAAGCAACAGGACTCTGCCATAAGGACCTTATCACTTAAGTGTCTCTGTCAGGCACTTTTTGTTTTAATGCAATTTAAAGAAATTAAAAAGTTCTGCGTGGGTTTTGTTTTTTGTTGTTGTTGCTTCAAGTTGTTATCAAGTTGGCTGTTGCAAGGTGGCCGTTGATAATTCTTATAAGTAAGAATGCTTATGCCACATGCAACAGAAGAGCTGTTGCCAATTAAATATACAATAATATTATTATATATGGTAGTATTTACGATAATGATGTTAACTAATCGGTCAATTGTGCTGCACGATTGCGATTTACAATTAATTGTATTTTACTACTAAAGTCGAAGCAATTTCAATTTCAATTTGAACTTAACCCCAATCAGAAGCCGCCAAAAAGCAGCCCAAAACCCCAAAACGCCAAAACCCCAAAAGCCCAAAGACCCAATCAAAGCGCCAATCAGTTGACCACTTGAGACCTAATTGTGTGGCCATTGTTGTTGTTCATCGAGTTTTATCTTATTGTTGGGATCATTTCAATTATAATTGAACTTGAAAATGTCTTCAAGACGAACAAAGCGACGGCTAGCAAGAAGCTCACTTTAATAGCCATAAACAGTATTAACTATAACACATACATACATACATACATACATAAATACATACATAAATACATACATCCATACATATATATATATATATATTGATTTCGTTTAGATATATATATTGTATATAGTGTGAATGTATTGTATTAAGCACAATTTACGCATCTTTTATATTATGCGATACTCGGGAAGAGGAAGGGAAAATTGTATTGTAACAGGGGGAAAACCTCAAGAGTAAATCAGGTAAAATACTTTAAGTAGCTTATTGGGAAAGCTGGGAAAGCTGGGAAAGCTACTAAAGCTGGGAAAGCTGTACGAGCTGTAAGAGCTCAAAAAGTTGTGCAAATAATTGTATGCAATTTATTGATAGTAGCATTATTATGGTTTGTATATGAGTGTGTGTGTGTGTGGGAGGGTACATACAGTTATTACAATTCATTTGTCCTGTGTGCATTTTGCGTATCTTTTGCGTATCCTGTGCACATCCTGCCGTTCAAGTGTGTCCGTGTGCAATAATTATTGTGAATTGATTATCAAATTATCAGTAAGCGATCAAAATTGTGCAAGGCACAAACTAGCTCAATCAGCCAGTCAGTCAATCAATCAATCAATCGGTTAGTCAAGCATTTAGTGAAACAATTCAAGTGTATTAAAACTTCCCGTACGTATGTACATACATACCCTATAGCCATTATTTTCATTTTAATTTGAATTTAAATGAAAGTTTAACAAAGCAGCCAATACCAATTTATATTTGAATCAAATAACAAATCGAATTATCCAAAATGAAAAGCCGCATTTTCACATAGTTATTTTTGTAAATTAATTTCATGCTGCAATATAATAAAATTAATTATATTTTTTATTATGCTTTTATCTTAACTAAATAGTACTAAATGTCATGAACAAAACAAAACAAAAAAAAAAAAAAAAAAACAATTAATATAATTTAACTTAATTTGAGCGCAAATATTGTAAGCGTTTATTTGCAACGTCTGTTGCATGTTGCACTGTGGAAATTATTTCATTTATTTAATTTTTATTTGAATTTTACTATGAAATGAACATTATATAAATATTGATTTAATGAAGGGGTACTTTTTAGTAGTTTTTATTCGACTTTATTTTCCCTCTGTCTATATATATGCATATATATTAAATATATATATATCCATATACTATTCTCAATCTGTTTACTTTAACACATTAATACTCTCTCGCTCGCTTGCTCTGAAGCCCTATCTCTATCTCTTTTGCTCTAAAGCCTTTGTATGCTAATGAAATTTTAAGTGCAATATTGAAAACAAATATGAAAAAAAAATTTAATTAATTAAAATATCGAACGAAATAATAATAAAAAGCGACAAAACAAAAAACCGAAACAAAGTGCTACGAAAATCAAACAAATATAAAAAAGCAAAAAAACAGAAGAGAAATTAACAAATAATAATAAACAAAAAGCAAAAACGAAAACAAAAACAAAGAGAAATAAAGAGATGCAACCCACTGGATGAACCCACCAGGAGACAAGAGAAAAAAAACCAAACAACAAACAAATAAACATACAAACGACACAACCAGCAGACAAACCAACCATATACAATGATTGCAACATTGTTCATTATCTTTGCATTTATACGCGCCTTCCCCTGGAGTCGCCGTCGTGCGTATGCCGCCGCCGCCGCGGCTGCCGCTGCCCAAGAACGTCAAACAATGGCGCTGACCCTGGTGCCAGCGACGGGCACAGCTGCCGATGAGGAGCACCAGCAACAAGAGCATCATAGCCAATATCAATATCAAAATCAACATCAACAATTTAATAACAACAATGGGCCACGACCATCCATAACAACGATGGGCAATGGTCATGGCCATGGTGAACCTTTGACCCGAACACGTCGCAAATCCTCAAAATTCCACGAGGTGACATTCAGTGGGAGCGTCGGCGGTGGCGAAAGCGATGGCGAGACTGATGCCAGACCAATACCCAATACGATGGGTACAGTTACGGGGAGTACAAGCAGTGGTACAGGTACATATACAGGTACAAGTACAAGTACAGGTACAGGTACAACTACGGGGATAGGACATGGCACTGGGTATGGTGTGAAACGTCATTCCCTAAGCGCAACAAGCACAACAAGCAACTCGGGCTCTGTGACAACGGCGCCATATCGCACACTTGGCCGTAGTCGGTCACGTGGCTCTCGTGATTTTGGCCATGGCCATCATGAATATTATCAACTACAGGCATCCACATCATCGAATGGCAACCGTGGCTGCCTTACACAGCGCAGCGATACAATGGCCACCGAAGCGGAAGAATTTGAGGATGAGGAACGGCCACCGCTCGATGATGATGAGGATGAGAGCTATGATCGTGAGACGGAGGAATTTTATAGCAATATACAGGATGCCACGGGCACATCAAGCGCAAGTCGCAGCAAACGCTCATCCCTCTTCTCCCGCTCAGATAGCTCGGCAACAACCACATCGTCCAGTGGTGGTGGTGGTGGTGGTGGTGGCACTTTCACCGGCGGCAAGCGTAGGTCGGCCGCCTCAATCATGTCCTCGTCCGTTTGCTCCGACGTTATGATCGGCAGCGATCGACGCAGCTCAACGGCCACAGAATATAGCGTACGCTCAGCGGGCGGCGGCTCGATATCGGCCAATAGCCAGCGTCGATCCAGCGGACGGATACGACGTTATGTCTCCCGGATGACCATCGCGGGAGCGAGACGTCGCACAACGGGAAGGTAATGCAAACGAATCAAAATCGCTGCATCATCAATACTAGACTCCATTTGAATCTCTTTCACTCTCGCTAACTCACTCACTCTCTCTCTCACTCTTTCTCACTCTCTCTCTCTCTCTGTCTGTCATTTTTACAATCGAATTTGAATAATTCGCGACAAATAACAATTAATTCAATTTGTTACGGCATTTTTTTAGTGTTTATTTTAAATTAGCTAGTGTTTTTTTTTTAATTGTCTTTTTTATTAAAATAATAAATATTATTAAATTGATTTAAATATTTTATGATGAATTTTGCTATTGAAATGGGAGGATACAATTGAATTAAGATCCATTCTCCTGCTGCCACTGCTCGTGCCGGGCCAATAGCTTCATGCCCAATGGACGAATCTGCTTGAAGGCGCGCTCCAGTGTCTCGTCCTGTGTATCCTTTGTTGCAGCCGTTGAAGCATTCGACTCCTTGCCACCGCGTGTCACACAACGCATGCGTTGCATGCTAATCTCCTTACAGGCCAGGCGAATCTCGTCACCGGTAAAATGCTCGGAAAGCACCACCAATTGCTCCATGAGGCGACTTGTCAGGCAAACAGTTGTGCCCAGTAGACGACTGATGAGACTGGAACGCTCCGCTTCGCCGGGCAGCTGGACGAGCAGTTTCTTTTCGAAGCGACGCAAGAATGCCTCATCGATGTCCCATGGAAGATTTGTGCTGGCTAACACAAAGATGCCACTCAGCGTATGCTCCATGCCGTCGAGCAGCTGCAGCAGCTCATTCTTGAAACGCTTTGAGGATTCATGATCGGTAGCCCGATCACGTTTCGAGGTTAAACTCTCAATCTCATCAAAGAATATAACGGAGGGTGCCCGACGCGCTGCCATATGAAATAATACGCGTAATATTTTCTCGGATTCGCCGCGCCATTTGGATACCATAATGCTGGCCGTTATATTGAAGAATGTCACCTTGCCCCGTGTTTCCGAATAGAGAGCCTTGGCGAGGAACGTTTTGCCACTGCCCGGTGGTCCATGGAGAAGCATCGAACGCCAAGGCTTGAGGCCATGGGCAAATAGTTGGGGATATTCGATGGGCGTGAGCACGGCCTCCTTGACCAGCTCAATGGCACACTGATTGCCACAAACGTCCGACCAGCGCAGCTTAATGTCCTCGCACAAAATGCTCGTCTTGACCAACTCGGCAAGCGCCTGCCATTCCAGTGAGGCAAATAGGGCATCGTCTCCCGCATGGCCATGCTCGATTTCGCTCAGTGCACCCAGTTGGGGAGCTGGTTCTGGTTGTGATTCCGTTGTCGTTTCCATTTTTTTGATATGCAATGGCAACCGATTGGCTAACAGTTGAGCATTAGGTCCTTGCAGCTGCTGCTGTTGTTGTTGTTGTTGTTGTTGTTGTTGTTGCTGCTGCTGCTGTTGATTGTCTGTGGAAAGACTGGCAACAGCAGCAGCTGTAGCGGCACCGACACCCGCATGCCAGCAGGCCACCGAATCCCCAGGACGCTGCTGCAGCTGTGCTTGTGTCGCATCCTGCCCCATTTGATTTTTACCAGTTTTCGTTGAGGCCATTTCAAGCTTTAGCTTTGGCAGCATTTTCTTAAGTATACGCGGATATTTACCAAATTTCAAATTAAAAAAACTTGCATACTCCAAGTATATGGCATCCAGGTCAACATTGTCGCACAGCTCGTATTCCTCAGATATACGTCCCTCGCCCTTAAGCGCCTCGGCACTATTATAATACCCATTCTCCAACAGATATCGATGCATTAGATATAGCAAATTGCGACGTCTTGTGGTAAAGTTTCTCACATCCTCGCAGAGAACTTGTGAGGCCGCTGTTGCTGCAACGCCATATTTGGTTTGTGGCTTCATTTCGTATTTCGAACTAACTAAAAATAAATATAAATATAAATATGGTATAACTGTATATATATATATATCGATCAATATCTGTATCGAAGTTTATAAGAATTTTGTATTTTAATATTTGTTGGCTGTGCACAAACTTTTGGCCAACTAAACGAAAATTCCAGCTAAGCAGCAGCAGCAATGACAATATTCCCCTTGTTTGCTACTTTCAAACAGAGTTGCTACAACAACAACAACAACAACAGTAACAATAACAACAATTGTTTGTTGTGCGTGGCAACCAAATATTGCAACGTTGCCATTAACTTCAGTGACCAGGGTTGCCAAGTATGTTATGGCTAAATAACATTAAACAAACCAACACACACACACACACACATTTATCAAGCTACAGTTAACACTCGATAATTGCAAAGTTGCATATTAGAAATTTGCATTAATTGCAAATAAAATTACAACCGAAATGCATAAACAAACCATATACTAATATATATATATATAATATATATAATATTGTATATACCAATTTGGTGTATGTATATTAATTTTTTAAAATCATTTCGTTCTAATTATCGAGCGTCGACCGTATTTGGTTTGTAATGTTTTCAAATAGTCAATAAATTGTCCGATGCCTTCTTAGAAATGCAACTGATTTGAAATTTTGGCATTCATTTTGGCTCTTGTCCGTATTTGCTAATTAAAATTAAACAAATCATAAATATTATACGAATATACAATATTGTTTAAAATATTTCCATCTTAAAGTTAAGTTAAGTTTTTTTTTTTTACTAAATTTACTCAAGTTTCGATGATGTGTGATGAGTAATCACAGAGTGAATGAATGTTTTTTTGTTTTTCTTTTCTGCTTTCTGCTTTCCGATTTTTGTTTTTGTTTTTCTTTTGCCATTTCCCCATTTCCCCATTTGTTTGTCCATTGTAGAGAAACATTGCCAAGAGGTTGCACGCTCAATTTGCCTCAAGGCCCCTGTCGAGCGAGCGACAGCTGCTGCGATGGTTAATCAAATGCGCGAAGCAATGAAATGTGAATCAACCAATGGGTCTGATGACTCGCTGCATATTCCACCCCTTTCTCCCGCCCACTCGCTTCTCTTCTTCTGACAACACTCAACATCGAGCCTACCACGTTGCCAAATTATGCAACATGTATGCAACATGCAGCACGTCGTTCGCTTTGGCAAAAAACACACCAAAAAAAAAAGAAGAAAAATACAGAAACAGAAAATGCAACTTGTCTTTAACATACCGAATATAATATACTCTAACATCTGAATAATATTTCATTTATTTATTTTAACTCAAATCATTTTATTAATTTTGCAATATGTTTTTTTTTTTTGTATTAATTTCATTTTATTTCTTAAATACTAGAATAGAACATTTTTTTTTTATTTTCTGTTGCCCTAACGCTTTATTGTTAAATAAATAACGGAAAATACTTTTAAATATATTTATTAATTGTTCTTAATTAGATTATGCGCAATGAAATGTTTTTTAAAACTCATTTAACCAATTTTAAATTTGTTATTTATTGGGCAAATTAATATTATAGACGGGTTATTATAAAATAAAATACATAATAAAATACATTTCATTTTAGAGAGTTTTTTTTTTATTTTATATACATATACATACATACGATAAATGTATGTATGTGATAAATCTTTATCCGTGTATTCGAAGAGCATTCCAAATCATGAACAGCAAAGGTGGCTTCAAGGCAGCTGAATAGATGTTAAGGTCGTGCTTGTATGTGTGTGTGTGCGAATATATATATGCGTGTGCGTGTGTGTGTGTGTGTGTGTATGGCATAGCTGATGCGTCTTATGGTATGTTGAGCCCGTGCTCATTTTATATCGCACGTCACTCGCTCGCACTTTTAATTTGGTTTACACAAAGCAAAGGGCAATGGCAGTGTCTCCCCCCCCCCCCCGCCCCCCCTCACCCACCCCACTCCGTTAGCTTTCCTTCTGCCAGCTGCCTCGTTCGGCTGGCTCCTAGCCACGCCCACTGCATATAGCAGGCAGGCAGTCAGTCTCAGGCTTTTGTTAATGGCCTTGTGACAGTTTTTATTTTTTTTTTCGCTTTATTATTATTATTATTTTTTTTTTTTTCTTCTATTTTTTATTTTGATTGTTTATTATTATTATTATTTTTTTTTGTTGTTGTTGAATGCTTGCAACTTGTTTGTTTGTATTGCCTCAAAAGCAGCTGTTACAGTCACACTTGCATTCAGACTCACAGTGACACCCACACTTAAACTCACACTCACATTCAGACTCACATTCACATTCACACTCATATTCATAGTCATAGTCATAGTCATAGTCACAGCTCTGTATATGCTCATGCTATTAAATTTCAAATACTGCATGGGGGAATTCTGTGGCCAAGGCTTTGCAAATGTATCTGAATGCGTATAAATATGAATATGAGTATATGAGTATGAGTATGAGTATGAGTACGAATATATGACTATGAATATGCAATGCCATTGACACCATGCTGAATGTTTGTTGTTTTTCTGCGCTTAAGATGTTTTAGTTAAAGCACATAAAACTAAAAAATAAATACCTTAGTTCGACTTTAGACTTAAAAACTTATCAATCGAATCACTTAAAAAATTCATTTTTTTTGTTTTTTATATTCTATTTAAAACATTTGCATTTGCATTTGCAACTTTGCAATTTTTTAGTGAATAATTTTTCAACTTATAAATTTTTTTTGTAAGAGAACACTTTAAGCTTAAAACTTTAAACTATTTATACAGAATAGAAGCTTTTAAGTTTGTAAGTGCAATGAATAAGTAATTAAATAACATACTAACATACATGCATACTGCGATATTTCAAAAGGGGTGGCAACGCCATGCAATTATTAAGCGTGTTGCATACTTGCAGGCGTTGCCAAATCAGTTTCAATGTTCACGCTTAAGTCTGTGCGGTGCGACAAAAAGGAAAATGAGATATAAATGGTGTGAGAACGAGTGAGCTAGAGAGTATTATAACGTGTGCGTGTGTGTGTGTGTGTGAGAGGCATTGAGATTGTCATTGTTGTGTGGCAGACAAGCAGGCAGGGGAGGGTGGCAGGAAATGTGCCCCACAGCTGTAAGGCTCCTCATGCGCCTAATTATATGTGCAAATAAATGAACGACCCAAGCTGATTGTGATGAGTGTGCAACTGAGTGTGTGAATGAATGTGTGTGTGTGTGTGTGTGTGTGAATGTGTTGTATTGTGATTATCGTATGGCATAGATTCAACTACGACTATTATTATACATACATACATACCCACATACTTCTACTGCCATTGGCAAACGTAAGGCGCTAAGCCACCAAACACCCAACTTAATTAGTTTGTTAAGAAGGAAGTGGCTGGGATGTGAAATGATTGTATAAATGAATGCCTCAACGAATATACTTATAAATGACTCACTAATATACACACACACATACACATACACTGACAATGCAAATGCCTGAGCAAAGTTTATCGCATAGTTCACATGTCTAGTCAATTGACATTAATCAAGCTCTGTCAAAAAAGCAAAAAACAAAAAGCAAAAAACCAAAAACCAAAAACAATTGAAAATTTATTAAACAAGAAATAATGTAAACAAAATAAACTAAATTAAATTTACTTACACTATTTGATTGTGAAGCACACTCGACTATAATACCATTCATAAGTGAAACTGAGAAACTGAGAAACTAAAAACGAGAAACTGAAAGCTGAGAACACAAAATGTTGTTGATGCTTACCCAAAGTGAGTGCTGTTAACTGAATACTGAATACTGAATACTTTATAGTTTATACCATAAACTAAAAACTGAAAACTGAAAACTAGCTGAGGCTGCTGCTTGGCTGCATAAAACGAGGGTCGCAATTAACATAAGCCAACAATTTCTAATTCAGTCAAAACACAAAAAAAAAAAAAAAAACAACACAAACATTGAAATAGTTTTTATATACATACATATCTCAACACAAAATACAAATATTTTTATTTTATTTAGGGAAAATGCAAAATATTAAAATATAGTAAAAAACGTTTCTAAACAAAGGATTAAATTTTTAATAAAATAAAAAAAATATTATATATGCTTTTGATGGATTTGAACAAAAGATTTGGAGCAATTGAAATGTAATTTAATAGGTGCAAAAATGAAACAAACAAATTTAATGCATTTTTGCCAATACTGTAGTAGCGACCCTCGCAACTTCATAATGTGTTACAAAGTATGCCATAGAAAATGGTGACATTGTTGCGTACAATACAATGACAAACACAAAAAAGAAAAACAAAAATGAAGGAAAAACCAAAGGAAAGTAAAGAGAAACGAAGCAACAACAACAGCAACAACAACAACAAGAATAAGAACAAGAACAACGGGAACAATAATAGGCAAGCGTCAACTTTGTGCCAAGTTTACTTAATGACCCCGATATAAATTTTACTTAAAACATCATTTTTCTTTACGACTTTCGCTGCCAAAAGCATTGCCTTCCAGGCGTTGTGTTGGTGGTGCTTGTAGTAGTGGTACCAATGGTGCTGCTGCTGGTGCTAGTGGTGCGAGTGGTGTTAGAGTGGTGCTCTGGTATGGTATAGTAAAAATGTAGCTATAACTTACATAAATACCTGCCAGAGCGACCGGGCCAGAACATGGCTATTTCAGCTATTGTAGAACGCAGCTGCTTCTGAAGTCCAAGCCAAAAACTAAGGCAAGCATTAAAATAATGAAAATCTTGAGTCTAGCTGACGACATTCGTGTATGCGACTAATAAATACCCTAACTAACTTATTATCGTACATTTTCTCTAACAAAGAATATCTTCAATTTATATACAGGGTATATATTGTGCGTTCTTAACAACAATGTGGCTAACACCACCAATAACATTGCCTTTAACCAAAATTGTTGGCCAACTTACTAAACGGCATCTGCTGCTGGTTATGAAAGTATTTTCTTTAATAATGATAACGCGCTTAGATTGATGCCTGTCACCGTTTCTCAGCCTCATTTTGTTGTAGTTATTATTATCATTGTTATTGCTCTTCTGCTGCTTCTTATTCTTCTTCGTTGTCTTCTTCTTCTCGCTCCTTCTTTTCATACATATTCTTATGCCATTCGTATGCTGCCTGTTTTTGCTGTTGTTATTACACAAAATTTCCAGCTGTTACCAAATTGAAGCTGGGCACGAAAGCAGCGGCAACAAACTTAATCAAACTTTTCAGCACACAAATTTCCTCTACGACCGACTACTATTAAGTAGATAAACTCTTAGTAAATATAAGCTTATTACTTTTTTGTATACACACACACACACACTATTACATAATAACAAGTAATTAATTATAAAACTAACACTAAAACTAAAATTAAAATTAAAGGAAATTAATTTTGGGATTTCATCTTGATTTTCATATTTTAACTTTAACTTTTAATCGTGTTAAATATAAATAAAATACAATATATATTTCGTTTTTGTTATTAAAAATTGTTTAATAAAATATATATTTGTTAATTACTTTTCTTATAATAATGCAATATTTATATTAGTGTTTAATTAATAATTATTAATTCTAAACAAATGATTTAAAAACAAAAATGCAAATCAAGCTTAATAATTTGAGTTATCGAGAATATTATTCGATAAAAAGTGAATAAATATTTATTTAATTTTTTTATTTATATTTTTTTAATTTTGTAATCGAGCTTAGTTGCATTTCGATAGCAAATATCGTTATCGCCTGTGCTGTTATGTTAAATTGCCAAGGCGGAAGAGCAATTTTTATCTAAGATGAAAGCTTACCATATACCCTATCTATGTTAGCCTACTTAGCAAGTTGATCCTTGAAAGTCGTGCAACTTGATCACAAGTTTAACTTTAGGATGACTTTGGCATATACACAGATGCAAGGGGTGCGCCGTTCAAAGCGGCAAAGGGGAATGAAACATCGTGAAGCAATGTATGTGTACTGTGAAGTCAACTTTCAGCAAGTTCTCAATAAACTTGGCTGGCTACATTCGGTTCATGGTATATATATATTTATTTTATATGTATATGTATGTGTGTATATAACATATATGGATACGCATATGTATGGCATAGATGATGAGAAGAAGAAAGGGGTGTGAGGGGGCATTTGGTTAAGGATTGGTTTTGTGTCCCGTTTTCCATTTTCCAGCCGAGTTGGCAAAAAGTTTTCTTAAGCGACGATGACACCGCAACGCGACGGCCGCAGACAACGAAAATGCGAAATGAAAGTCGAAGAGAACGAACGAACGAACGAAAGGCGAAAATGTCTAACGAATTGAAAAACTTTAAAAGCGCCTTGTTAGGCGCACTTCCGTTTCCTGTACGTCGGTCGCTGTTGTTGCAAAACTCCGACACCCAACCACACACTCTCTCATTTTATGTTTTTGTTTTTTGTTTTTTTTTTTGTGTTGTTTCTGCTGCTGTTTTTGTTGTATTATAGCTGTCTCCCCAAACGGCAGTGAAAAGTTTGTTTGGCATGTGCTGTGTCAAGTCAATATGCCCGTCAGCCATAGCCAAAGTTTGGCCTAAAAGCCTCGCTCCTATTACGACATTCAATTATTGTATATATGTATGTACATACTCGTATATGTACCATATGTATATAAATATTATATAGTAATTGCCACATCATACAACTAACTAACTAACTAGCTAAATTATCAAACTAATTTATTTGTATTTTTGTTTTTTGCTTTTCATTTTACAGTTTCGATGTAGAAAATGGCCAGGGCGCCCGATCACCGCTTGAGGGCGGTTCACCCAGCGCTGGTCTGGTTCTACAGAATTTACCACAACGTCGCGAATCCTTTTTATATCGCTCCGACTCGGACTTTGAGATGTCACCAAAGTCAATGTCCAGAAACTCCAGCATTGCTAGCGAAAGGTAAGCATTCAATAATTTTAAAAATTTTCTATTCTATATATATATATATATATGTATATGTTTATACTTATTTATCGATTAAATAAGTCTTTTTAATTTCCTGAAAATAAAGTTAATAATACTAGTTCTTTTAAAAGTTTTTTTTTTTTCAAAATAAGTTTCTTGACGAATTTTTTGTTTTGGTTTTTTATTGTTTAGGTTTTCCCTTTTTGTTTACACTCGCGTCATGGATTCACAACTTTTAATTTTACAAATGAATAATAGAAACAGACTTCATCATAGAGATAACTGCAGTTTTTTTAAAAATAAAATACATTTCCTACTATCTACATATTTGGGGTATATTCGATACTCAAATGGATAATAGTAGTAGAGAAAATGAAAACCTAATCAATATTCATGGAGAAAGAACTCTTAGCAAATTTTCACCATTTTGCGTTTGATAAATATTAAGTCGAATTACAAATTATACACTACTAAATATTATATGTAAAATACAATTAACTACAACTACAACTTTATTACTACTACTACTACAATAATATAAACACTATTTAATTCATATATTAGTTCCTTTTTACTTTTACTACTATTGCCACTAAGAAACAGTTTCTTAATACTGCGATTAGTACTTTAACTCATATGTACGACTACTATTATTACAAGTACTACTACTTTTTCCTCTACTACTACTGCTACTATTACTACTACTTCTACGAATTCTTCTATTAGTACTTCTTCCACTACTACTACTATTACTACTACTACTACTACTGCTACTACTAAGACGATTTCCTCTCCTCTAACTCCTACTACTATTTCTTCTTCTAATTCTACTTCCTCTACTACTATTTTATTTTTATTTAAATCGTATTCCTACTACTAAATGCTACTAGTAAGCACATTATTACCTTTACTACAAATCCGACTACTACTATTGTGACTTAAATACTACTACTTTTTCTGCTATCACTTCCAATAGTTTAATAACTTTTTCTTCATCTACTTTTATTACATAATATATTTCTACTACCTTTACCACTTCTACTACTACTTGTATTACGATACCATTACATCCGTCGTCTTTTACTTTTATAATACGTCATCCAAATAATTATGCTATCAAAATATATGATATGCACTTTTTTTTGTGCTATAATAAAAATACAAAAATAAAATAATAAATTTTCATTCAATAAATCAAAATATTTCGAAATGAAATGTTCTGTTTAAAATATGCAATTTTTGTAATTTCATGCAATACTTTTGCTTCTGATCGAATAAAAAACTTGTAAAAATAAACTAAAGCAAAATTCCAAATACAACTAATATAACATATTAGTAAAATATTAACTAATTTTGAAACTATTTGTATAATTGCTCAACCGAAAGTGATTTGTGCGTATATGTTGTATAATTATATTGTACAATATAATTACAATAAAATGGCAAAAATTAAATTAACTATTCAAGTACTAAAATTATAAATTAAATGAGTATGCAACAAATCAGTAAGCATATATAACAATAATAAATTATACTTACATGCAATACAATACTGCAACAATAAAAACAACAAAAACAACAAAAAGAAAAACATAATCATAGCAAATGTAATTATTTGTATGAAATATTATACAATATTATTATTTCTATTACGTACGTTACTTGCTGCAGCTAACTACAATACAACTAACTACCATTAATAGTGTTTATATCGATACAATTATTTCGATTACGAGCATTATGTATATACAGTATATACATATATATGTATATATGTATGTATGTACGTATATATTACTATTACTATTACTTTTACTTTTATTATTGTAGCAAGCATGGCACATTTTGTGCTAGAATATCATAACGAGTTTTCTACTACTATTATTTGGCTGGTTATGTAGCTGGTTATTGTCGGGCTTCCTTCCTTTTTGCCTTCCTGCCTTCCTTGGGGCTGACTCTTCAACTCATTTAAATTTATTTGGTCAGCTGCCACATATTTTCGCATTTGGCCTTTAACATTTCTACTGCCAATTCGCAGAGCTGTTACCAATTTGTAGCATCTGCTGCTGCTGCTGCTGCTACCGCTGCTGCTGCTATTGTGTACGCTCCACACCTATACATGTATGCTGCATGATAATATTTGTGTGTGTGTGTGTGTAGGCATCATTTTGTGGCAATCCAAGGCACTTTGCCACAATTCAATGGCATTGCAGTGACGCCTTTCTGTAGAACATTATCATTTGATGGTGCCCCAGAGCGGCACGCACAGTTGATGGCATTTGTTGAATTCATAGCAAACATTTACCACAACTTTGCCTGCCTCTTTCCCATAAATTCCTGTCCGACAGTCCACAATCCAGAGCTGTTGTTGTTCTCATTGTTGTTGTTGTTGTTGTTGTTGTTGTTGTTGTCTAGTCTATGGTGTTGGTCTAACGTCAGCTGCTCTGTGCGCTCGTCCGTATTTCTACTCTGAATACAACCCATTGTTTTGACAATGCTCGAAGGCAACAGTAAAAATAGCAAAAACAAACAAAAAACTAAAAAACTAAAAAAACTAAAAAGCAACAAGAACAACCTGCAAAATCTCAGTTAAGGCAACGTTTTGCTTAAATTGTCGTGCACAATTTCAATTCCAATTGAATTTAGTTAACCAATGTTGCAAATTTGCAAATTTGCTGCAACTTCTGAATTTGCCTCATGTGGAATGTGACAATTTTCTCCTTTTCTTTTGATCTGCAACAAATATGCCATGCAATATATACATACATATCATTCATAATGGCAACTGTATATAGCAAATTATAACATGTACTCGTATAAGATGCCACAAGAACAGCAACAGCAACAACAACAACAAAATCCACAAACAAACAAACAATCAACAATAACAAACGTCAACTGCAGCAAAAATATCATTAACATCGACTGCTATGTATGTATGTATGTATGTATGTATGTATGTATGTATGTATGTATGTATGTATGTATG
>JBAMCR010000574.1:0-16206 GCA_037075045.1 Mulgravea parasiatica
TTACTGTTACTGTTACTGTTACTGTTACTGTTACTGTTACTGTTACTGTTACTGTTACTGTTACTGTTACTGTTACTATTACTGTTACTGTTACTATTCCTGTCACTGTCATTGTCATTGTTCTTTTAAATGTTACTGTTTATGTTAATGATAACATTTCCTGTACTGTTACGCAATGTGTTCTGTGTTTGTTACTGTCACTGTCGCCGCCATTGTCATTGTCAACGTTACTGAGACTATTACTGTTATTATTATTGTAGCTGTTACATTTACTGTTGCTTTTGCTTTTACTGTTGCTGTTACAGTTTTCGTCGTATATATAGGTAATTAATAGGATAATTGGTTTATTTGCTTCCGGTGCGCAATGGTTTTTGAATATTGTATTGTATATTATTTTCGAAATAACTGTGTAATATTCAACAAAAACAATTATAAAAAACTTTTAATGTATCTGGTTTTATTTTGCTCACAGAAGTAAAATAAGTTTGAGCAAAGATTTTTCGACTATAAATATTATTTAAACATTTAAAGTGGATACCGTTGTGCAAATACATATATTGTATTCGTATTTACATATGGATTTACAGACATTTATAACCGAAGGTACATGTTCTATATACTTCAGTAGCAACTACAGTTTTTAGTGTATATGCTTTTTAGTAAGTTTATAATTTTCTTATTTCACTGTTTTTAATAACTCGGCCTTTATTTCAAGTTGAATGTTTCCTTATATTGTAGTTAGTATGTCTATTAAATATATACAATATTGAGTTTTCAATTTAAGGGTGAGTGCGTATCGCATTTGCTAAACAAAACAAAAAACAAAATATAGTAATTATATGCAAAATGCTTATATGTATGTACGTATGAAATATGTCATCAAAATAAATATCTGATAATGCTATAGTTGAGCCATCAGTGCAACTAACTGATTTATTTTGAAGTTATTTCGCAATCGAAAATCTAGATAAGGTAGTATAATGAATGCTGATAGCTAATGTTGTTGCATGTATTTGTATATGTAAACATATGTATGTGTGTATCTGCATACACTTATATTGCTTTGTATTTTTAATTAAGCCTAACAACACACTTGTTAATCCAATTTGGTATAAAAAATATAATAATATTATAAACATCAGTTGGGTATACATACATAAATTAAAAAGATTTTCAGACTTTTCGATGTGCAAAAAAAATTTTTTTTACAAAATAATTTCACTTGCTTAGCAAATACATTTACAAATGTATTTAATGCATTAAAAAAAATACATGTATTCGACTATTCGACTTGCACCTACACACTCCCGAGGCGTGTATTCTCGTACATACAAACATTTACACGAATGTATAGAGCTAAGCTTATGAAATGAAAATGGGCAGTCATACGCGTATGTGTATGTACCATACACAACATTGCATGACAATGCATTTTGATGTGATGCACATAGCACATACAAAAGTACGTGTGTATGCAAGCCTGCGTATTCGAAAGACGCTTGTCGTCGGTTATTTCAAAATTGCACACCCAATAATAATGCCCTTCAATAATCCTTTTTCTTGTTTTTAAGATACTTCAAAAGTTTTCAGTCTCAATCAAAATCAATGTAATGCAAATGAAATCTTAAATACTGCGCTTAGTCAAAATTTTGATTATACGTTACAAATTCCAATATTTCACTTTATAAAATACTACCTACCACTTGGAAAGTATAGGCCCAGGGTAAACAATTTTTAATTGCTTTGCAAGTTTAAATATTACTTGCCCCAAAATTAATGCAAACAATTGTACATACAAATCCTATATGTATGCATAATTGTTTTGAATATGAAGGCGTTCGACAGTCAGATAATTTGAGATAAATTAAATCATTTGAGATAATTTGCAATTTTCTATGCCTAAAAACTATCAGTTCTTCTCCTTGCGTTCTCAACAAAAATATCCAATTGCATTCTGAAGCCAAGCTCTTGAAAAGTCTTTAATACGTAATATAAAATTTTGAATTATTTCTATACAAAAAAAAAAAAAAAAAAAAGTAAGTATTTCTTAATTTGTTTGGTTGGAAAGTACAAGAGGCTACAATTTGTACACGTAATTATTAATGGATTTTTGTCGACATTTAAGAGTTTTATGTATACAATGTACACGATTTTACAATATCTTTTTTTCGATTTTTTCTGTTATGCATATGCATATTTACTATGTATGAATATATGTGTGGATGTACATATATTTAATCTTATTAATATGCATATGTACTTATCTAAGTATGCATGTATGAATGTGTGTTTACGATTACAGGTTGAGAATAATTTCAATTGATTTGATTATTCCTTAATTAATTCACTGCTGACTATTGCCAAGTCATAGGTATCATCTACATCTGTCTGTATCTGTGTATGTATATGAATAGCTCTGACTTAGCATAACATTGTTTTTAATGTACAGATACATATACGAGTATATAGTATTTATTAGCCTAATAAAAAAAAAAAATTTCACACATACGTATTCTTTAGTTGTTTTTACACTGCTGTGAGTGCTTTTTTTGCTTTGTTTTTATTTGTTTTGTTTTTTACATAGAGCCTGTTACTCATTAGATGAACTCTTAGTGGCTACATGTACATATGAATAGTTAATTTGTGTATGTATGTTTAAAAAATACCATAGTTAATAAATTGTAGTTAGATATATGTATTGTATTGTATTGTATTGTATATAATTTTTACAGAAGGCGAACAAACGCATGAGTAGTCGTATGCTAAATGCAAAATTATATTTTATATGCAGTTGCGTCGGTCAACTAGCAGTATTGTCAAACGGAAAGTGTATGGTATAAGTCAGTTGTGTTTTGGTTAATGTACATACGTACGTATGTATACTTACATGCGCATACATACATACGTATGCGTGCAGTATGCATGTAGCTGAACCTATGCATGTTTATATTGTATGATAATCGCATACGGATACAAAAATGGTGTATTGCACAATAAACTGAATTTCAAATTCGTATACCCATCTTCTTAACGACTTTTATTGTATATTGATGTAAACATCCTGCTTGATATGATATCCCATAACTTTTTGATGCGGATTTTGATGGTGTGCACGTTGTATGGTAATGCGACTTAGTAGATTTTTGAAATCTTTACAGACTTAATTGCTGAAATCAGTGGACTTAGAAAGTCCGAGTTCTATGTATGTTAGCATTGATGGGGTAATACTTATGTATAAATGAAAATACATAATAATAAGAATGGGAGTTAGTGTGCGTGTGTATGTATGTATGTGTGTGTGTGTGTGTGTGTGTGTGTGTGTGTGTGTTTGTACGGGCTTATGATTTTGCTTGAGTAACAGTCTTTTTCACTTTACTTAACGATGCTTCGCTCGGTTGGGTCGAAATTTTCACAGGTCTTCTTATGGTACACACATACGCATTTAAATTTTGCCGACTTTGTAAAAAAAAAACCTGGCCAAATACATTGTATACGTTTCCTATATTTGTATGTGTATGTATGTATATGTAGCATAATCATAAAAGACTTAAATAGTTTTTGTTTTATGTTCTTTTTTTTGTGTTTTGCTTAGCTTTTGTTTTTATAATCAAAATTGTAAAAAATCACAGTTATTTTTTTATTTGCCTAAATATTTCTCATCTCCCTTACATTTTCAGTTGTTTGCCGAAACAATTATTGCAGTTTTCGTTATAATGAGATCCAAAGTCCACACGAGTTGTGTGTATTACAATAATTTGTATAATATAATATGTATGGTATGTATTATACATACATACATACAATATGTGAGCACGCCTGCTCATGCACATATGTAGTTGTACCTAGTCGTAGTGGCTCGATAATTAATTATGACACTTGCTCCTGATCGAATCTTCCAAGTTGATGTGGTCTCTCTCTAAGCGAATAATGTGTGTGTGTGTGTTTATGCATTGTACTCTTTTGTACGTGAATGTGTTCGTGTTCGTGTTCTTGCACGTGCGTCGGTCGATGTCTTCTTTTTCAATTTTAATTGAATCATCGTTAGTGGGCTTGCTGTTTGTGTACATGTATGCGTACATAACCTACTACGAGTATATGGTACAGCAGAGATCGTCATATGTTTGTAGCATACATTTCTGCGATCACCTTATTGGTCTAATAAATTCATACGTTCATATTGATGATGATGGGGATGGGGATGTGGGTGGGAGTGCCCGTGCACATGCGTTGACAAATGAGGCAAATGATGTCCATGATGCTGTTGATGTAAGTGCAATGCCCGCAATTCCGCCGCTCCATCTGCCGCTGCATACACGCCGCTCCCTTGATCCATTTGAGTTAGGTCAACCGTTGGCGGTGCGCCAATAGGCCCGACAAATTCCGCAGATCCTTGTCCACCTGCCGGAGATGTACCACTTCCCGTTATTGTTGCAGCCGCTGCTGCTGCTGCAGAGTTGTTGAGCGCAACATGAAACAGCTGCTGCAGTAGTTGATGCTGATCTTATAAGAAGTCTATGCACGGCTTAACTATGTTCGGCGATGATTGTTGCTGTTGTTGATGCGCCGCCGCTAGTTGCAGAGTTGAGCTAGCCGTGCCACCGGCCACCGCTGCGGCACCAACGATGGGCGACAGCAGTAGCTCTGCGGCAGCTGCAGCAGCCGCCGCAGCAGCAGCTACCGCATTACCACCGGCACCACCGCCAGACACACTGTTGTTAACTGCCGCTGCTGCAGTCAGCGAGCTAAGCGATTGATGGAGCCGGCTGCCTGCGCTACCCGCTTGCCCGACTCCGGTGCTGTGATGGAAATACGAGTGATGATTTTTCTGACGCCGGTGGTAAATACTCTTGTGGTTGTTCAAAGAGTTCAGAGTGCGGAATACCTTGTGACACAGGTTACAAACGGCGTTGTTGAGTGGCTGTAGATGCTGTTGCTCCTTGTGACGTTTTAGTGTTAGTTTTGTGCTGAGAAGTTTGCCGCAAACGTCGCAACGGTGGCATGCATTCAAGGGAAGTGGTAAAAGCAGTCGGTTAGCTTGTGCAACATCAGTGGCTCGAGCTGAGGACAATAGATTGCCAGCGGCATTGCCAGCAGAGCCGCGACCACCGCTGCCAGCTGACGCGGAAGGAGAGAGTGACCCGCGTCGATGATGCTGATGCAACAGGTGATGGCGATCTAGCGGGGAGGCGGCACGGGCCAGCGCATGCGCATGGTGGGCGGCGGCCACCGCATGAGCTGCGCCTGAGGACAGATCATGATGGGAATGCAATTGATGCTGATGGTGACTAGACAGCATGGAAAGCGGATGCTGACCAAAATGCGGTGGTGGCGCCGGATGTGTGCTATGGTGAGATGGCGGCGATGTGCCAGGCGTTGTTTGCAGCGCCTCTAAGTCCCTTTCCCTTTCGCGTTTTAAATATACAGCGTTCACATTAGCAGTGGGCGACGGCGATGGTGTAGCGCTACTGCTATGCAAGGGCATCGCATCGCCAGCACAATGTGAGGAGCGGGACAAGCTGCGCTCGCTGCTGCTGAGTAAATCATTTGGCTTAATGACGATGCTGCTGTTGTTGCTACGATCTCGTTCACGTTCGCGTTCTCGTTCTCGTTCTCGTTCTCGTTCTTGATGCAGTTGTTGTGGGTTATGTTGTGTGGAATGATGTTGTTGTTGGAGTTGTAGTTGTTGGAGGTGGTGTTGTGATGTTGGCTGTTCTACTTGTTGTAGTTGTTGATTGTTGTTGTTGCTACTACTATTACTAGGGTTGTCACTACCACCGGGCACTATAACGCCGCTGATTAGGCTGGTGCTGCCACCTATACGTCATATAGGAAGAGAAGAAAAAAAGAGACAATAGTGACTTTTCTGTATATTGACTTTGTTGTTGTTGTTACTGTTGTTGCTGTTGTTGTTTATTGTAACTGTTGTTGTTTGTTGTTACTGTTGTTGTTGCTGTTTAGTTTGTTTTTGTTGTTGATAGTTTTACGAAAGTTTCTTGTTTGTCTGTTCGTTCAATACAATATGTATGCACATAAGTGCTTGTTTCAGTGTGTGTGCGTAAATGTGTGTGTGTCTACTGTTGCTCGTGAATATGTGACTGTCTGTGTATCTGTAGTTGTGTGTGTAGTAAATGTTAGTCTTTCTTGTAGTCTGTTGTTGTGTTTTAATTTTCGTAGTTTGTATTGTTTACTTTACATTATTACACTAACAAATCCAGGCTCAAAACAATGTTCCTTTTGTGTTTCTTACAAAATTTTTTATATGATTTTGCTAATATTGGAATATATATATTAATTGAAATTCATATTCAATTTTCTTGTTTCTGTTTCTGTTTCTGTTTCATTTGCATTTTCAATTAAATCATCATCAATGTGTGTATATAAGATCGCTTTCAGTTTAATTTAAGTGGACAGCTTGGCAATTTTGCAATTGTTTCTAGTATGTTTGGTTTTTTTATTTTTCTGTATCGCATTTCGCAAAACATATGTAAATAAAACATTTAAAATAACTGTTGTTTTTGTTTTTGTGGCTAGTTGAATTTTGTATTAACGGCGTAAAAGGCTGCATAGGTTTTGTTCAATGTTGACAAAACTTTCTGCAGTTTCAAGCATCGTTTGAAAGTATTGTAATCGTATAATCTTGGATGTTTAATTTCTTCTTCATTGTTGTTCGATTTGAGGTGAATAAAGTTACGCTTTGTGGATGCGCAAAATATAAAAGCATACCACAAGGCTGCAACATGCTGAGTTACTTAGAACTCGCGATAATATTGTAGTAGTATGTACATAAAAATCTGTAAAATCTGTTTATTACTTTATTGAAAAATTTTTGACTTTACATCAGCGGATGGTAGCTGTACCAATTGGAAAGACTTTTCTGTACACAAAATTTTAGTCGTTTTAGATAAAATTTGTAAATTTCTTGAAAAACTTTAAAACCAATTTTCAATTTGAAAAATTTATTCTTTTTTTGTTTTTGTTTTTCTTTTTTTTTAGCAAAATTTTGAAACATGTTTGGCCTGATTGATTTGTTGTATAGAAAATGTTTTTATTATTATTTTTGTAGTTTTTATTTATTTGATTTTAATTATTGTATTGGTAATTATTTTATTATCGTCATTATGATTAATATTATTATTGTTATTATTATTTAAATTTTTTTTAATTGTTATTTGTTGACTTTTACAAGTACCGACTAATAATCTTTTCTATTGTCACTAGTGTCTCTTTTTTTCAAACTCAAACGCAGCACCTTTGCCTGCTTGCGTGTGATGCGGTTGATTGAATATTTCGTTGGTTGGTTGATTTGGTTTATATGGTTAATAAAGAACTAAATGTTCCATTTAAAAGAACGTGCACTTGAAGACGTGGCAGAGCGGGTGTCATTGTGGGCGGGCATTGGGATTTCCGGGCCTGGGCAGGGAGTTATGTGTGAGCCGGGTAAACAATATGTGTTGTATGGTATATTGGTTGGGCGAAAGCTACATAAAACGGGTTGTGTATGTGTGTGAAGGTATTTGGATAGATACTTAACATTTTACAGGCTAAAATTAATGCTGCGCATTAGCTGTTGTTGCAGTAGGTTGTCTGGGTTGTTGCGGTTCTGATGGTATTGGTGGTTATGGTATTGGAGACAAGAACGGGCACGGGTATACCTGCTTAACTAATTATTGGTTATTAGATATTCCGCACCGGACAGTGTTACTGGATCTCGTGAAAGGAATCGGGGGCTGGATGAACAATCAGTGGGGAGAAGATAAGGGAATAGGAACAGTGGATGGGTAAAGAGCTTCTTGTATGTTTGGGATAGTTTAATAAGTATTAGTAAATTCTGTTCAATTGTTCGTAATAATGGGGCTTAAGTAAAATACACTTCATTTGCAAATAACTCTTCTTCTATTGTGAATTTGGTTGCATTTGTTATGTAGCATAATGTATTAAGTAAAATGTGTTATGATTGATTGTCTCTTTTAGTAATATTTTTGTGGAACACAAACGCAAACTTTTAGTTTTGCACATAAAATAATTAAGACAGACATACATACATATAGGAATATGTAAATGGACTTGTTATTTAGTTAATATAGCATCTACACTATTTGAAACAAACTAAAACACATCGCAAATGATTTATGTGCTCAAATTAAAAATTTATTTATTATTCTTATTCATTTAAATTTTCTTTTTTTTCAAAAATCTCACATGATTGCTTTTTAAAATAAATTTTATATTTTGCCTGACATGTTACAATTAAATATAGTAAATGAGTGAAAGACAGTATTTTCAATATATTTATGTGTGTGTGTGTGTGTGTGTGTGTGTGTATAAGGATGCGTGTATGCGTAGGAATGCATGTGGATTGAAGAAGACAATGTGATGATTTACACTGATTTCTACTTAATGGCATATGATGACGAATTGCTGGATAGATAGATAGTTTTATTGATTGATTCATTGAGTAACTGATTGCTTAATTGACCGGCAACCACCAAAGTTATCATTTGACCATTCACTTATGAATGTAATTGATGTCTCCATCAATAATTGGCATGCATTCATGAGTAGCTTAGTCGTAATAAGTATATGTGATCTTAGATCTCTGAAGTTTGTAAATGAAATATATAATTTTCATATATGTATTTTTCTTTTTATTACAATATTATTATCATTGTATTATTATTTTTATTGCTATTATAATCAATGTACTTTCATTATAACTATTACTGCGATTGCTTTATCATTACATTTATCAGAAGCCCGTCATTTGTATGCAATCGTAAACTTATATCATTTTATATACCATTTTAATGTTTATGGATGGGGATGTGTAATTGTGCATATGCATAGGTATGTAAGTATTTGCTTTAGGCTTTCGTTTTAATAATAACTATGTATGAACTAACGAACACAGGTGCACTCATAAAGTATCCGGTTAACATTTTTCATGTATATATCTACAATTTTATGTATCTATATATACTTATATAACTATGTATTGTATATATATATATTTATATATATGTTTCTTGAATATTTTTTAAGGCTATATAAAAAAAAATGTTTTCTTACTTGTTAACAATTGTGTACATATTAAAATTCTTGAAAAAATATTTGTATTATTTCTGCTACCAAGGTATGTATAATTTATTCTTACATTTATTTTATATTTCTGCGTGTGTTTGTGTGTGTGTGTGTATATGTAAATGTTTTTGTGCGAGTGCTCTGTAAACTGTGTGGGCCTTAACCTAACCGTAACCCTAATAATGAAATTAACAAATATTATTATGTTGCATTTATGTATGTATATACCATACATAGTATGTACGTATGTATGTATATGTAAATGCGTATTAAAATTTTTTAATTGGTCGGTCGTTCGGTCGGTCACATTCCTCATATTATTTTTTTTAAAACTACATTTATTTAATATTTATGTATACATATATGTACATGCGTTCCATTAAATGAAAAAAAAAGGAAACATTAACTTGATCTTAACTTGGTAAAAAATCTTTAAAGGCTAAAACGTGCACAACTTTATTGATTTGTGCTTAAGCTTATCTCCATTCATATGTATTCACTTCGGTTTGTTATTTTAAATTGTATTTTATTAAAGCCATTTGAAGAATTCACTACCGGCACCTTTGTAATATTTTTTTATTTTACTTTACTGTCTACATTCGAATTAACAATATAAAAAATATTTCAAAAAAACTTTGAAAAAAGGGAATTGCCTTATTTATAGTATAAAGCAATTATATCCTTGTCCCCCTGACATAATCCTATGCGCTTTGCTCCTAAAAACATTAATGATTAAAAACAGATGATACAAAAAAACAAAAAGACAAAGGCAAAAATGGCAAATTAAGTTGTAATGAATATCATATGAACATATGTAAGTATGTTTGTATGTATGTATGCATATTTGTGAGTATGTGTTCTAGTACAATATATGAAAACGAAACGAAAACTGGAGCTTTAGTTTGCGACACCTGTTGCTTTCCATTGTAAATCGCGTATCTGGACCTAAACTAGAAAAGGCAACTAAGTGTTATTAGCCTAAGTTGTATCATAATTAGTTAATATTTCTCTGCATATCAATACAAATGTAAATATGTATAGTATGTTAATAATTCATGTATGGTACATCTACGAGTACACGATTGCATATATGTATGTGTTTGTGTTTGTGTTTGTGTGTATTTATGTATGATGACAGAAGCACCGTTATCGTCGTAATCAATTTTCCATATATGTATGGTATAGTGGTAGGTATACTTGTGTGCGAGAATGTGTTCGTATTTGTATTCGCAATCGTGTTCGTGTTCGTGTTCGTGAAGTGTATGTGTATGTGTAGGTGTATATGTGCGTGTATAGTTGAACACGTTCATATGCATACGTACTTAACAGTTATGGTATTTACCAATATACAATATATTGTACATTCATAATTGAAAAACTTAACAAAAGTTTCATCTATTTTTTAATAACTACTACATATATAGAAATGCCGTGTACCGCTGCGAATGATGAAGGTGCGCATGTGCTGGTGCTGTTGGTACTGTTGCTGTTGCAAGTTCATTTTATTGGTAACAACAAAAAGGGGACTTAACACCTAGCATTAAGATTATGTTGGAATTTAGCTGCAATTCCGAAAGTTCACATTGGCCAGGTGATAGTCGTAGTACATAAAACCCTATGAAGAGCTGTGATGATTCAATTGCTGATGGTAATAACTATTGGCCGTCTGCGGGGCGTTTGGCTCCTGTTTCGGCTGTTTTAGGTTGCGATGATATATGCTCTTGTGGTTACGCAGGCTATTAAGCGAACTGTAGACGCGCTTGCATATGTTGCATACTGGCTCCTTGGTGGGACGCATATGGACGTTCTGTATATGACGCTTGAGCCGCGTGAGTGAGCTTAGATTTTTGTTGCACGGATTACAACGGAAGTCATCGCCGCCGCTAGATGCGTTCAGGCTGCCACCAGATGTGTTCAGTTGCGAGTTGTTTAGCGAACTGTTGCCACTGCCGCTAACACTGGCGGATACGTTGGCCGTTGCGGCCATATTAGCCATTACAGCAGCGAGCATTTGCTGTTGTGCAGTTGTTGGCGTATTCGAAATGGGTGGACTACATCCAAGGATGCCATTAGACGTTTGGCTTCCACTGCCAGTGTTAGCCAGCTGGTGTTGTTGTTGCTGAAGCTGCTGCTGCTGTTGATGCTGGTGTTGGTGTTGATGTTGCTGTTGCTGCTGCTGAGGCAAAACAGAGACGCCGCCAGTTGGTGTAAGAATTCCACCGTTGCTACCGTTGTTCCCGGTGCCACCTGTGCTGATATTGTTGTTACAATTTGATGCGAATGTTGAAAGATTTAGCCCACATATGCCAGAGGCATTTGTTATGGCTATAGTTGTTGTTGTTGTTTTTCGAGTTGTTGTTGATGTTGTTGTGGTTGTTTTTTTTGTAGATTTGTTGTTGTTGTTGTTTGTTTGTTCAGAGTATAACAGGTTGTTATTGTTGTTGTTAAACATGTTGAATTTTTTGTTGTTTGTAGTTGAAGAAGTTGTTGCATTTGTCGTCAGTTGACCTGACGACAAAGTGGGGAAAAAAGTCAGAAAACGTCGCATTAGCCCAAGGACAACGAGTTTTGTTTTTTTTTTATTTGTTTTTGGAATTTTGAATTTTGTAATATTTAGTTTGGTTTTCATCAAAAATTGTTGTTTAATAATAGTTCGCAAGCATTTTTTGCATCAAATATAATATCCTGTTGGTGTTGTTATTATTATTATATATATATTATTAATATATATATATATACATATATATATATATAATAATAATAATAATAATAATATATGTATATATAATTTATATATATTTTATATTTTAATTTTTTAAAATAAAATTTGCCTTATGCAAATTGTGTTTTTCAAATTCTAACATTTAATGTTTGTTTAAAATTTTAATTTAACTTTAGATTTATTTGATATTAAAACTTACAATTTGAAAAGAGGTCGACTATAAGGATATTAAATACCCTTATTTTAATGCTCATTTCGCATTTGGATAATTATATTTGTAAATTTCAAATTCACTCAAACTGAACTTAATTACCAGAGTAGCAAATTTTGCTTTCACAGATAAATAAGTAGAGAAAACGAGTAATTGTGATGGGAAAAATGGGCGTTTATCTAGTGGAAAAATTTGTTTCTTTTTTGATTGTTCATGCGTAGCGTTGATACTTTAATAACTGTTCTAGTTTGACCTGATTAGATCAGATCAGATCTGCAGTGTTCTATACTAAGCAATCGCATATATGTACATACAGATAACCATGATCAGATGTACAATATGACAGTAGAGAATATGGAAATGCAGTGACAGTTAGTCGCATATTTATTTCAACTTTAAAATTTGAATTTTCTTTTGACCCTCAGCACTATCGATACTCATCTTTTTGAAAAATTTCTCGTAGGATTCTGCAGATTGTTGTGTTCTTTTTGTTTTTGTTTGGGGTATAGGTATGTAATTTCTTTCTTGCTTTGTTTTGAGTAATTTTGTATTGTTGTATTATTGATGCTCTGGTTATTATTATTGTACTCGTTACCATTATGAACGTAGTGTGATAATACACTGAGAGGAGGAATAGGGAATCAAACATGAAGTGAACAGAGCCGTGTGTAGGTATACTTGTATTTTGTTTTTTGTTTAAGTTTTGAACTTTTTTTCAGTGTTTATATGTTGACTTGTTTATTGTTTGTTTGTTTGTTGTTTGTTTGTTTGTATATGTGTGTGTGGGTGTGTGTATTCGTGCTTGTGTTAAACACCATCACCAAAATATTTCTAAGCTTTATTCTTGTTTTTGTTGTTGTTGCTGTAGCTGTAGTTGTTGTTCTTGTTGTTGTTGTTGTTATGGCATTTATATATATATTTCATTTGTTGTTGCAATTGAGAGTGTGTACTTTGTGTTTTTTTTTTTTGTGGGAGCACCCATGTGTGTGTGTTTGTGAATTTTTGTTTGTGTGGGGTGTGTCACTTAAATAAAGGACTACAAATAAACCATGTCCAAACTTCGTTTTATCATCGTAATCAGCATTATCATAATCATAATCATCATCATCATCATCTTTATCATCATAATCATCAACATCAACGTCATTGTATTATCAGTTTTTTGTAAATTTCAAGTTAGCAATTTTTAGTTCAATTTAAGTACTTTGTACATAAGGAGTTGTTTATTTTGATGTCTGATTGGTTTTTATTGGGATTTTTTTCTTTGATTTTTCTCTTTTCTCATGGAGAGGGTTTTGAGCATTTTCGTATTGTGTGGGTGAGGCTGTGAACTTTGATTGGGGGAAATTTTTGCTGTTCCTTTGATTGTTAAAATATGTGTATTATTAAATTATTAATAGTATATTCGAATCAGTTTTAACTTAGACATAATACAAAGTGCTTTTTTTTCCTTAAATTGCACAGCGAAAATTATTATTAAATAAAAAGCTTTTCTTTTTTTAAATTAAATTCAATTTTAGATTCATAATTTTTTTTACATTTATTTATAGTTATTGGCGTTGTAAAAAGTTTGTTTTAGTTGAACTCCGAAATAATAGATCTTAAATGACCTGGTGTGCGTATGAATTCTAAATTCTCAATTGCTATATACTACATACATATAGTATAATATTTCATTGATTCTTTAAAATCAATTTGAAAACTGAGTGCCGTAAACTGAATTTTGATAAATGCTGTGCAATTTGTTTATTTTTTCATGGAATATAATTTAATCGTAAAAATATTTCGTGTGTTAATTTTCAATGTGCAATTGTCTAAAACATAATTTAAGCATCTAAAGTAATTACATACATAATTTAGTTGTAACCAATTCATTTACTTTATATTGATTAGTCAAATTTTTGTAAAAACTAAATTAAACTAGATTCTAAGCTGTTGTGAGTTTTTATTTGTATTTCTATATGTATGTGTAAATTATGGCATTGTTCAATTGTATATATTTTTGCATATGTGTGTGTTTAATATAAAAAGTAGTACAATATACCCTATAGAGTACATATGTATGGATATACATAAGTAAAGCCTTTTGCCATCATCAATTAAACATTGAACATCAACCTACTTCAAACATCGATCATTTGTATTTGTATAAGATATGCGTTTGTGTTTGTATGTGCGTTTGTGTTTGGGTTAAGCTTTCTGTATGTATGTGTCAATGATTGTGATGTTGAAGTATTTGTCAATGCTAATAATTCTAATTACATTTGTAATTGTATTTATAAGTATAATTTGTAATCCTATATTTGTAAATGTATTTGCTGTTGTGTATATACGATGTCTTATTGTGGGATTTGTTGATTTGTTGGTAATTTCTTATGAATAATACTATTTTGTTTTTTTATTTAGTTTTAATGATTAGGTATCGTAACGTAATTTAGTTGGAAGTGAGAGTAAAATTTGCATGATTATTATAATTGGAAAGTATGTACATTGTATGTATTATTAGTTTATAGTTATTGAGATTAGTTTTGTTTGGTTGTTAGAGGATGTATTCGCGTGTGAGCAAATGTATGAGTATGGTTTTCTAATTGGGTGGATATGCAGATACAGGATACATTGGATGGATTAGTAGTGAGTGCATGAGCTCGGGCGCCATTTTGTTGTGTTTGTGTTTGTATTTTAATTGTTGGACTAAGTTTTGTGTGTTTGTTTTTGAATTTGAGTGTGCTTTTTTGTTTGTTTGTTTATTTTCTATATTTTTTAAACATAATTAGATTGAGCTTTTTGATTAAGGTTTTGCAATTTTGCATCTTTCAAAATGTTCATTTTGCAGATTGGATATTGTACTTGTTTGTATTTATTTGTAACTCGTTTAATTTGATGGTTTGTGTGTGTGTACATATGTATATGTATGTATGTGTTTTCTTTTCATTGGGCAGCCCAATACCGTTGTGTATGTGTATGTGTTTTAAGTTTAAGTTAATTGCTTTTTTCAATATTATGTCTGATTAACTTTATAATTATTCACCTTCCTACCGAGTTTGCGATTCAGTGTAAATATATATATATATATATATATATATATATATGTGCATGTGTGAGTGTGTATGTGTACTTGTTTGCTTGTTTCAGTGTGTGTGCGCGCGTACTCCGATTGGGTACTACAATTGCGTCAGTACATATGTTCGTATGTACAATACATATTTGCATACATACATCTAAACATCTATGTACATATATTGAAATATGACATATGTATATTCAATAGCCACCGGGCTTACTGAGCTCAAATTGATCAGTTTAAATGTATGGTATATGTATGTACATATTGTATATGTATGTATATAATGTATATAAAACTGTAATGTAAACAAATGCCAATTTTTGTGCAGTTTTTCTTTTGATTTTTCATTAATTTTATGCATACCTTTACATTTCTGTTTCAATTAAAGCATTCAAAAAAGCATTCGATTTGCCAATTAGCCAATAAACAAAATCAATAAAACTCTATACTAACTCTCAATCGTTGCTCTTGCTTTTGAGAATATGTTATATGTATGTATGTACCATACATATGTATATTGTATGTGCGTTTCTGTATTCATGAGTATCTATTAAAAACTTTAGTTGAATTCTCTTATCCCTGAAAAGCTGATGTAATGCCAAATATGCAAATATAATATTGTAATTGTACAACATAAAAATATTTCTGCACATATGTATGTACGTGTATGTATGCATGTAGATAAGTTGATGCATACGTACGTATGGACATATGTAATATACGTATCTGCTTGCCTAAGCTGAAACTGAATTAGAAAATTTGAAATTTTCAATACTGGGGACTTTATTCGTATATATGATTGTTTTAATTTCGAATATATATATTTTTGAAGCTATTGTTTTTTAGTATGTGAAATATGATATATAGTATTGTAGTATATGTGATCTGCGAATGTTTAAATGTATGTATTTATGTACGCATAATTATACGGTTTAGATGTGTAAATCAAAATGATATGCTTTTCTTTCGCATTTGAGGACATTTCTGTCATTTAATAATTTTGAGAGCCATATTGTTTGATTGAATAAGAACAAATGCGAACAAAAATTCAAAATGAAAATGTAATGCAATTTAAAACAAAAAGACACATAAAAATTTAGTTTGTATTAAATATATATATATATATATATA
>JBAMCR010000575.1:0-16198 GCA_037075045.1 Mulgravea parasiatica
GATCTTGTAATTCTTCTCGTGGGCTGGGAGGTGTGTGCAAGAGACAGATATATATATATATATATATATATATATATATATATATCTATGTATGTATGTGTGATACGATGTGTACGATAGTTGTGCAACGTGTCACGCTCTCATCTCTAGTTCTGATTCTAAGCATTCTGAGCCGCTGTTCACTTGACTCGGGCCACAGCTGGCCATCAGTTTTGTGCCAAGTTCGCACAGTATTTTGTTGTTGTTTGTTCGTTGTCTGTTGTTGTTGTTGTTGTTGTAATTGTTGCTTGCTGCAGTTGGCTAAAAATGCGCTTGCTGCGTTGTGGCATTGTCAAGCAAAAGTGGGTAAAGTTCGACTCATGACCTTCACTTTAGCCGCAAGTGCATAAATGTTTATCTCTCTCACTGTCTCCCTCTCTCTCTCTCTCTCTCTGTTTGTTTTTTGCTTGCATGTTTGCAATTTCAGAACTTGATTCATTTGACTTTGCACTCTTTGAATCCATGTCGATTCGTCTGGCGGCCACAATGCGGCTTCAATTCTCCGGATCTGAATAGATCGCAACGGAATGAATCGGATCGGATCGGATCGGATCGGATCGTATTGGATCGGATCTTATGTATATTGGATCGTATTTTATCGTATCGACTTGCCTCTTGCCCGGTTGGCAATGACTCGAATTTTCGATTTTTTGTTGTTGTTGTTGTTTGTTTTCGAGCGCAATTGGCAACTCGTCTTAGGCTTTCGCATTGAAGCGTTTGTAAATAATAATAAATAATAGATTCTTTTGGCCTAAACGGATGAATCTATGCACGTATATGTATATTTGTACATATGTATGTATGTATGTATATGTATATGTATGTTTGCATTTTGTATATGAATGTACTCACTCTTCAAGGCCCACAAATCAAAATTATTCAATGCATTCAAATAGCGACGCATTTGGGCGCGGCAGAGGGGTGTCGCCTCGGGATTTCGAGCCGCATCGAAGGGCTGCGTTATGGCTAAAAAGCGTTTGCCAATGTTATACAAATAAACTGCAAAATACAAAACCAAAAATAAAAAAATTAAGTAAATAAAATAAAATTAACATAAATTGTGTGCAAAAATTTCGAATATAAACAAGAAAAAAAAAACACAAAACAAACAAATTCTTTTTTTTTATTACTTTTTAGCATCGTATTAAATTATTGGTTCTTGAAATGAAAAATAAATAAATGAAATTGAATAAAAATATTTTATATGATCAATAAATATTTGTTTAATCGCGTTATTTCAAGGTTAAACTAATACTATAATTTATTAAATATTTTCTTTTACACAATTTATCGCCGTTCTATGCAATAAAAACCAATTAATACGAGTATTTATTTTTATTGAAAAGAAACACCTTAAAGAAATCGTTGGATTTAAAAATTTAATGAATATAAAAATAAATTTAAATTATTATCACAAAGTAGAGTATGAATAGTTTTGCCCAAATAAATTTATTATTGCCGATTTTTACAATATTTATTCCATAAGTTAATAAATCTATTTAAAGCTTCACTTTTCCTATTTTTTTTTAAATTAGTTTCAAAAATAATGCGATAAAATAAAAATTAAATAAACACTCTTCTTTAAAAATAAAATTTAATAGTAAAAAGTTTAAAAATTATTTAAATAAATTTTGTGACAAGTTGACTATAAAGTTTGTTGTTTATTTTGTAAAAATATTAATGCATAAACAAAGTTCTTGAAGCAGAACAAGAAATATGCAAAATACAAAAAAAAAATTAATAAATAAATAAAGAAGAAAATGAAAATTAATCAAGGTAATCGCAGCTTAACTTTTGATATTTGTAATGCAAAAAGAGCTCGAACAGCATTTTCTTTCAATTTCTCAAGGTTTTCATTGTATTGAAGAACTTGGCCCATTTTTCATTTTATTTTTCTGTATACTGTATTGTACAATTAAATATAAATAATACAACTTATTTTAAAGAATTTAATATTTTTAAAGAAAAACAATAATGTTCAATGAAAATGCATAATAAATTAAAACGAAAAGAAAATCACAAAAAAAAAAACATCTGCAAGTCTCTTTTACTTGAATTTTGTTCTTATATCATATTTTTGGTTTTTGCATTACATACACAATAATGATCATAATAATGATCGTTATGATGGCACGTGATCGCAAACAGGAAGTTAATATGTGCCAAAAGTTCCGATGCGAAAAAGCCATCAACAGGTGGCATAGAAATTGTTGTTAATGAACACAAAAAAATAAAATAAAAAATTAAAAATAAAATCAAATACAAAACTGTGGAATGCGTGTGTTTTGACCGTCCAAATTCAAAATTTGAATTCGAATTCAAATTCATAGTATCAATATTTCGAAATACCAAAGGCTTGTTCAACATGCCGTGCACAACTCTTTGTACAATATTATTGTATTATTATTAAGTTTGGGATCATAAATACTATTCCGTATCATTAGCATTAGCATCAGCATCAGCATCAGCATTATCATTATCATTATCACTATCATTGTCAGCTCTCATTGTCATTATCATTGTCGGCCCGTCGCCGACACTGCCACTTTATGCTACGCAATTCTTCTATCGTAGAATCGAATTGAATTCTTCAACTCATTTCGAATGCCCAACACGATTCCAGCATACGATATACCATATTGTATCGTAGAATCTGTCAGCGCCTGCATCCGTCTTCATGCCGTCGATATCGGGAATCGAGTCGATGGAGACGCTGCCCAAGAGCAAGGGGAAGCGTCGGGGCACTGTGGAAATACGTATGTATGTACATACGTATGCCTGGGCAGTCCCAAAGTGCCTAAAATGCGTCACACGCACCCAGCGACGATCAAGCGACGACTACGAAATGTCGTCATATACTACATACATATCGGATCTATTGTATTGTATATATGTACATATACAAATACACTTGTAGCTTGTATGTTGCATGAAGAATTCATAACAAGAGCCGATGCCAATAAATCGCTCGCTTTGCAAAAAATTCAAATTCAAATTCAAATTGAAATTGAATTATTTATGCATATAATCAACGAAAATCCGGGGGAAGAGAAAACATATTCGAAGTACTCGATGAAATTCATAATTAGATGGACTCAAGGCTTAAATACTTACAACACAATTGCAATAAGTGTAATATTAGCAATATTAATTAACTATTGTACTTCATTGATTTAATTTTTTTTTATCAACTTTAAGCAATCGATAGAATTTGAGATTAAAATTAAATTAAAATATGTATTTAAAAATAATTACAACAATATAAAATATATATATACAATTTACTGTTAAATAATAGGATATTATAATGAAAACTATAAGAAACTATAATAATTTTAATTTAAAGTAAAATATAAAATATATAAATGTAAAAAATATAAAATAAATACTTATAGAATTTATTTCAACTTAAATATCGTTCGAGTCTTTTTATTAAGTGTTATATAATTCATTTCATTTTAATTAATTATGAACTTGTTATTATGTTATAATATTATTTTTAAAATGTATTTTATTATTAAAAGTGATTTAACATTTTTAGCTTTATGATATTCTGTTTAATTGCACAACTTTTTAAATTAACTAATTCAATTTATTACACTTGAGATCATCGATTTGAATCTTCCACTCGATTCTATTTCAATAGCATGAGAAATGTTTTTTTCGGGTTTTGGTTTTTTTTAATTAGCAAACGAAATGGAATTAACATTTATTTATGGATGTACAAGATATAAAAAATTTACCGTAATTTAAAAAAAAACACATTTAAACATTTTCAATAAATAAGCACAAAAACGAAATTAAATCAAATAAAACCCAATTCATTTTTGGCTTCAATTTCGCTTTCGTTAACATACACACAATGTATGTATGTATGTACATAGTATGTATGTATGTGATCGCTTATTTCATCAGAATTTAATTCCTTTTTTTTGTCATATATCAATTTCTTTTTTTATTTTTATTATTGTAAATATATGGGCATCGCTCTAAGAACTGGACACTCCGTTTAGGAATCTAAATAGTTGAGAGAACGTTTGCGAGGTGTGTTTGAAAAGTATGCTAACACTCACAAAAAAAAGAACTCAAAACAAAAATTAAACAAAGAGAAATAATTTCCAAAATTGTTACAAATTTGTATTTTCAATCGAAAACCAATTGAATTCGAAAATACAATAAAATGAAAAAGAAAATTCATTAATTTATTGAGAGCACAAAAAATGAATTCTTAAATTTAAAAAAAAGTATAAAATAAAAATAAAACCAAAATTAAATATACTACCCTGGCCAACGAATTGCCCAAAAATAAAAAAACAAAGAACAGAATTAAATATACTTATAATAAAAAATAAGATATGCGCTTTATTTAAAAAAGATTTATAACGGTTGCATAATTATAAACAAATTTTATTTTCTAAGTATAAAAAATATATTTTGTTTAACAATTTATTATTCTTTTTTCTCTTTGTCTCTTTAATTTTTATGTATAAGGCGAATTCTACTTTTTATTTTATGAGTGCAAAGATTTCGTAACTATTCGGTATTCGTTATTCATTATTCGTTATTCGCTTTTAAATGTTAATTGGATTTGCGTATGCTCCACTGAAAGAATTTCTTTTTCATTCTCGTAATTTCTTTTTTTTTTTGGATTTTTTAAAATGAAAAATAAAAATAATAATATGGGAAAAGTGAGCTAAAAATCATTATATATATTTTATGAGATACGTTATGCATTATTCTTTTGAGGTAGATTTTTTTTGTAGTGTATCGAATAAAAATATTGTAAGCATGTCACGTAATATGTAAAGCATAAAATAAAAGCACTTGCATCGCCATAAACGACAATAAAAACTTGATTACAACCATCGTTATAAGGCCTATACATATCCGTGTAAAAAACAAAAACAAAAACAAAAAATAGAACTAAAAATAAAATTATTTAAAAAATTCCACAGATTGCAAATTTCTATTCCAGATTGTAAATTTGAATATTTCATAAGAAAATAAACTGGAAAATCTTTTGATTGATTTGTGATTTGAAGAGTATTCTTGAATTCGACCAGTTGCAGCAATTTGTTTCCGCTTGTGATTGTTTCCTTTGTTTTTCTTCTAATTTTAATATTATACTTTGTTTAATTTTTGTTTTTTTTCATTGTTTTGTTGTTGGCAATTAGCAACATTTGCGAGTCATCTGAAATACGAGTAGTATGTAAAATAATCTGGCGTGCTCTTAAATACTATATACCGCATTATGTTTGCTCGAATGAGGTGCGACAGAATCTGTTTACTGTATTTGCTAAACTAATTTGCAGTCAACTTTGTTTGAGCTTAGATATTTTCACTATACCCTGTATGTTTGTGTGGCGCTACAATCGGGTGTTTTCAAATCGAGTATTCACAAAAAAAACTAAAAATAATTTTTAAAAAATAAGTAAATAATTTCATGTTTTAATAAACTTTAAATAGAAACACAAAAATAAAATTAAAAACAAATTTTAAATTTGAATTCTATCTTAAATACCCTATAATTTTTTTTTATTCAATTAAAGACAAGTTAATTAAAAAAAAAAACATTTTTCATAAAATAGCTTAAATTAAACTTAATTTATAATCACATAAATGGAATATAAATATATTTTTTTTTAATTTATAGGGTATAGGCCTAGTCGAGCTACTCACTGGGCGTGTTAGCTTGTTATCGTTGTTTGATTTAGCCACCGTATTGCACATGGCAAATACTTAGCAAACATTTGGCCATATTTGCTTGCCCGGGCTATCGAAAAGTTTGGCCAATTTTCGGTTATTAGCCGATTAATTGAGCCCCCTCTCGGAAATCATCGTTGCAATAATCGTAACAATAATCGTAAGCATTCTCATGCAAATACATATACAATCTGTACGTGTATGTATTACAAGATGGCCGTGTGTATGTATGTATATGGCACGAACTGGTTTTCATGCAACGTTACGGTAAAGTCTTACAAACCGTAAACCGTAATGTTCATTGTTAGGATCAATTATGTGGTATATACATACATACATACATATGTGTACATACAGTTATATGTAAATACATGTATACATGATAGAAAAGTTCAGGATATTGCGGTTACATCACCAATTTCAATATTCATATATAGAAAAGACTCAACATACTTTGTAATTTCTACTAATAAAAAACAACAACAACAACAACAACAAAAAACAACAACAACAACAACAACTAGCAATGCCTGACGTCTCAAGCTATCCTTCTCTTTAATTTTGATTTACAAAAAAAAAAAACAAAAAGTTGGAAATAATTTTTTAAAAATTATAAATTAATTTCTCAAGAGTGTTAATACAAATTTTCTCTAACTTTTTCCGGGTTTATTGTATTTTCTGAACAATTTTCAAATGCAATCGAGCTAAGAGAATTTCATGATTTTTCCATAAACACGAAATTTTATAAATTTTTAAAAATTTTTTAAAATTAAACGAAAATGGATTGAAATTTTTTTTTAGTTTGTGCTGTTTCAATTGTGATCAGATGAGCAATCAGCTAAAGCAAATTTTTGTATATATTGTATACACATATGTGTATATGGTATACATATATTTGTGTGTGTGTGTATGTATATACTTGTACAATATGTATGTTTGTAGACTTTGGCGCGTCCCGTAAATATTTGAGTTGGAATAAAATTTTAGCTATTTCGCCACAAGGTTGTTTCTTTTAGCGGGAATAACAATAAAAATTGGACTAACAGAACAACGTCTGAACAACGGGGGAAGTCCAGAGCAAAAAAAAAAAATGATAGAGATAGAGATAAATATTTCACGTAGAGATATAGATAGAGATGGAATGATTTGAATTATTCAGAGTGTGAACGCTTTGTGATGCTAATCATATCGATAAAGCCGGAAGCAGCCGTCGAATTACGAATTACGAATTGGATGAGCCTACGTAATATCGCAATTGAAGCAGCTCGCACTCGCTTGTACTCTGGACAATAAAAGGTGCCGAGAAAGGGCATAATGGGGCTGTTGCAATGCTTGTAACGTCTCATTATTCAGTCTGACAATACGATTTCTGTTTTGCACGACTACAAGATACCCAGCATTGAGAGAGATAACTGACAAAAAATAAAATAAATAATAAATAGATACATAATTGTTTAGCTTTTACTTTCACATGAATCTACAACAACAATGTAGGGTATCTGCTGGTCGTTGAGCCCTTTTGTCAGCGTTCAATTATCCAGTGGGCGGTTCTTGATCAAGGGTCTACTCCGCACACGTAGAGCTGCCCCAAGGCCTTTGCGCCTATTAAATTTGATGGCGAACGTGGTTGTCTTTGAAGACTGAAGACTGTAGACTGTAGACTAAAGAGTGAAGACCGAAGACCGAAGATTGTAAACTGTAAACTGTAAACTGCAAAGTGAAGACGCGGCCCAGAGCTGCAGCTGTTAAGCATTTATCCGGCATGACACGATATTACGTACAGGGCTCCGTAATCGCAGCAATTGATTTTATTTTATTTTATTTAACTTATGCAACTTCTTTTTTTTATTTTTTTAAATTTTTTTTTCATTATTTTTTTTTATTTTTGACTTTTTTTACCAAAACGACGAAAGAAAATTGTGCAAAATTACGCAAAGTGTTTGGGCGATGATGGGGCCTCTTTGTGGAAGCGTTTTCAATTGAAGGGTGGAGGGGGAAGGGGACTGCGGTTTTTTTTTAATTTTATTTCATTTTTTTTGTTGTTGTCAATTGTTCATATGCAACTTATGTATGGTATGTATTTATAATAGCATTAACAGCTATAAATGACAGTTACACTTGAAACTGTCAAATCAAACAAAACAAAAACCGAAACAAAAAAATAAAAAATTAAATATTGAATTGAAATAAAATTTAAATTAAATTTTGAACATCTTCGCAACTCGATACGGCCGATACATAAAAGATATAGTACAAATATAGTATCCATATCGACTTTAATTTTAATGGCAAAATTATTTAATTTATTTTTAAATTTAATTTATAAGAACTTAAAATCAAATATTAATATTTCATTTTCAAATTAGGATTAATTTATTGATCGAAATTATTTTGCTTTTATTATTTATATTTTCTTTTATGTTGTTTCATTTAAGAATTTTATTATGCTTTTTTTTTAATTATTGTTATTTTTTTGCGCAGCTGCATTTTCAAATATTAAATAAATATTAAGAAAAGCTCTTAATTTGAAAAATCAAATTAAAAAAGGCGTCTTCGTTTTTTAGCTTTAATCTTAAATAATTTATAATCAAATAATATGCAAATTATTCAGATTAAAATCAAAAGAAATTGAATTTTTTAATTTAGATCTTTTGTATAATTATTTATATTAATTATCGTATAAGTTATATAATTAATCAAATTTGGTATAAATAAATAAATTATACGTATTGTAATACTTTTAAGAAAAGTTTTTAATTTCCTATCTATAAATCGACAAATCGAATACGATTTTCGTTAAATTAAATGAAATATATTTTATCAATGATCATTTAGTTGGTATTTTTAGTGAATTTATTTATTTAATTATTTTTTTAAATGTAAATGCAATATACTCGTATTTCTTTTCTTGCCTTAAATTATCTATACAGTATTTATAGGGTATTTTTTTATTTTTTAAATATTAACAATTATCATGAATGATTAATAACAATAAAATAATGAACACACTTACCGCTCTCCTCGTCGTCCGTCTGATCGTCCTCAGCGTACAGCTTTTCGCCAAGGCGGCGCAGCGTGAAGTTGCCACCGCTGCTGGTTGCATGCAGCTCGCTTAGATTGTTGGCAGCGAGTGCCTCATGGAGCACATCCAGCACTGTCGTCGCTGTTGCACCTGCTGCCGCTGCCGCTGCAGCAACTGCTGCTGCTGCTGCTGCTGCTGCTCCTGCCCCTGCGGCAGCTGCATCATCTGCATACAGCTTGAGGCTGTAGTTGACTTTATCCTCGAATATTGAGGCAATTTGACTTTCTAGCTTTTTATCGCTGGTCGCATCGCTGCCATCGCCGGCAGCGGCGCCAGCGGCAGCGGCTAGTAGATTTTCGCCCAGATTGCAGTTATCCTTGAGGCTGCATGTGGGCGTTAGGACAGCTGCAGCAGCGCCATCTAGCGCCCAGCTGCTCATCGGCAGCCAATTGGCGGCGGCCGCCATCAGAAGCAGCATCAGTCGCACGTAGAGCATTATTAATTCGTATTAAATTGAAATTAAACACACACACTGGCACACACTGGCACACTCGCACACCTGTACACGCACTCACACACACATACAATCCAATCAGAATCCAATTAGCAGCTGCAGGCACATAATTTTGCACTGAACAAAAATGTTCTCACTCGCCAAACACCACAGGGCGTATGCGCAATTTTTACATTCGAAGATTTAATAAAATTCAAAAAATACGAAAATACAACAAAAAAAATTCAACAAAAAAAAACAAAATTATTTATTAAAATCGCACTGAACGAACCGACGAAAATTGTTCCAATTCTTAAAGGAATTTCGAATTTAGAATTTATAATTTTTGTTTTGTTTTGATTTGATTTGTTTTTATTTTTTTTTTGTTTCTGCCTTTTTTTGCCGATTTCGTCTGTCTCTTTGGTTTATTAGCGGGGGCAAGGGGGGCCCAAGCGACTAATTCAGCGACCACCACGACGAAGCATTCAACGCCAACTGATTGTCCAAATGCCGCCAAGCGTACGAAGACCGCTTAGACGGTGGTTTCGACGGTTTCGACGGTTTCAACGATTTCGACGGTTTTTGACGGTTTCAGCGTTTTCGCGACGCGGCGCCAGCTATGCCAGCTTAGCTATTAAACAGCTATAAAATAATTACGGCAAAACTATAATTAACTTGCAGCTACACGAATGCGTTGATTTAGCTGTTTCTTAGTTTACCGGTTTAGAGGTAATTTTCCTTCGCAACTGTTAGCTTTTTTTATAGCCTAGACTTTAAACATTTTTTTCAAATAATTTTTCTTGTCATTTTAATTTATCATAGCACTTTCAGCTAAACAATATTTAAAATTTTTGGTTTTTTTTTTGCTACAATTTTATTTTAGCTATTTATATGCAACACAGCCAAAAGTCGCAGCACTTTGAATTCAGCTGTAAATTTAACAGACAAAGCATATTAACAGCTTGGCTATTTTATAGCTATTAATAGCTGTGGGTAGAGAATTTGAGCCACCTTAGCTTTACAGCTAATACAAAAACAGTGATGACCGCTTAGCTAATTTAAAGCCAAATATAGCTTTGAATTTTTTCGTTGTAATATTAAATAAATAATTATAATTTTTATTAATTATTTTTATTGTTATTAATTTTTGTGATTTTATGTATATTGACATATCAAATATAGCTAGATGTTTCCATTTACAATATATTTAGCTATAAATGGCTAGATAAACGTATGCATGTTTTAACATACACAAAAAAAAAACTTTTTTTATTTAAACTTATAATATTTGTCTTCTTTTTTTTTTTTTTTTTTGATAATATTTTCAGCTATTTTTAGTAATTCAGTTTGGCTTTTATTTTTGTTTTTTTTTTAATCTTTGCTGCGAGCTTTGCAATTCAGCTGCAACTGTTTTTGTGTTGTTGTTGTTGTTCTTTTTATTGTTGTTGCTGTTGTTGTTGTTGTCTCTGCGGTATGCGTGTGCGAGTTTGTCTGACGCTCAGTGTATTTGGCTTTAAATATAAAGTAATTCATACCCTGTACCCAAAGAGAATGGCGATGCGGACTATTAAATATGAAAGAAGATGCACACTTCTATATACAGTCAGACAGACAGAGATAGACAGACGGACAGACGGACAGACACACGGACACACAGAAATGGCTAGGATGATAAGGCTAGCAGCCGGCTAACTGGCTTGTAGAATTCAAAAAGCTAAAGATATCAGTTTAATAGAGACAAATAAAAAGAGAAAGAGAGAAAGAATAAAAGAAGGAACGAGAGAGCGAGAGGGCAAGCTTGGTGGTTCTGTATAGAGGGTATCGTCTAGTCGAGTTGTCTCGCGACTGTCGCATTCTCATTTGTGTTTTTATTTTTATACATTTTTTATTTCATTTTATTTTATTTGCTATTTGTTATTTTGTTGTCTTTGTTTTGCTTTTGTTATTGTTTTTGTTATTGTGTTTGTTTTTGTTTTTGTTTTTTAGCCGCAAAGTGAATTTCAAAACCAAATGCAAACCGAATTTTGAGCGAATGCCTCAAGTTGAGTCGAGCCGAGCTGCTGCACATCTCGTCGAGAATAGTCGATTGCATGGGGAGCCGTGCCTGGAATGTGAATCAAAAGTAACTACTATGTCTGTGTGTGTGTATGTGTGTGTGTCAATGTGTGTATGTATGTATGTATGTGTGTGCGTCCCTAATAGAGATTCCATTGGATTGTCTACAATGCCCGCTTGGCTTAAACTGACTTAACTTAACTTTACTTGGCTCAACTCGACTTGGCTTGACTTCTCAATCAGCGTTTGAGCTCTGATTGATCGCACTCTGAACACGATTGACGGTGTCAAATCGTCTTTTGTCTTGTGATTCCCACAATTCTCACAATTCACACAGCCAGCGATATGGGCATTATAATATTAAGTGCTACCAATTTGCCATATGTACATACATCTTCTATCTATCTATCTGTTTCTCTACAATAAATATTACATACAATTATGGGAGTTTTCCTTTTTTTTTTTTTGTTATCTCCACTATTAAAAAACAAAAGGAAAATCCATAACAAAATTATTTTGAATACTAACAAATTACTCTAAGATTACAAATAAATGCGCATAAATTGTTTTCAAACTAAATACTTTAGAAAATTTGTTTTAATTCTTGTGAATTAAACCAATCAAATTATTTTTTTTTTATTTATAATAATTTTTTTTTAATTTGAATTAAATATTATTTTTTAATTATTTAAGTCAATAAATTCAAATAAAACTTTTACTTAAATTAACTAAATAAAATTGATAATAAAAATCAAAAAATTAAGTTTTACTTTCAATATATTCGAAACACACTTGGCACCGCAGGAAAGAGAAGGAGGGATAGAAAGAGAGAGAGAGAGAGAGATAGAGATTTTACAAAAGTGTATTACATAACCAGTTTATAATTATTGAAATTCGCAATTTATTTCTCTTCATTAAAGCTTGCAACAAGAATCTTTTGATCAACGAAATTCAAATGAAAATAACGAAATAAAGAAATTTAAATTTCAAATTAATTACAGGGTTCAAAATCCCCAGACAAAAACACAAATTGCATAAAATTTGTTAATTCGAGTCAGCCAACACGAAATAAAAGTCGAAATATAATATAATAAATAATTCAAAGCATTTCATTAGAATCTAAAAGCTGAAAAAAAAATTAACATATTAGCCAGTTATAAAGTAAAGGGTATATTTTCTCTTCTTTTCTAAATAACTATTCACTAAAACTTGATTCTGAAACTGATCAGAATTATATTATTCTTTAATATATTCTTATTATAATGAACATAAAACAAAATTGGGTCGACGAAAGAAATTTTCTTCTTCTGTTTGGCTTTCTTCTCGATTTAAAACCAATACGAAAATAATTTAGTCTTAGCCAAAAATGTAAGCCATATTTTTTCAGTTCTGCCTGATAAGCGATTTTGCAACTAGCCAAAAAACGCAAAATAAAAAATGGAAAAACAAAAACAAAAACAGAACCAAAACAAAAACAAAAACAAATACAAAAAACAAACTAAGCTCGATCAACTGGCAAAAAGTCTACAAATAATTATAGCCAAGCTATTGGCCAACAACAACTCGTTTTTTATGCTTTGCTCGCATGACAAGCGCATACAAAACGCCAACAACCATAACAACAACAACAACAACAACAACTTCTAAAATAGTTAACAACAAAATCTTTTCGAAAAGAAAAAAAAAATCCATAAACCAACTTTGCCAGAATAATCTCTATAGATCGATAAACGACTTTGCGTTGCCCTTTTAAACGATCTATTACAAAATTATTTTCCAAAATATTCTCAATTTCAAAATTTCAATCGTTAAACAATTTCGAAATTTCTATGCAAAAATTGAAAGCGACTAAATATTTATAAGGTATTTAATAGTCGTGTACATGACCATGCGAAATATTTCTAATCAATCGCATCGAATTAATCGCTGCAAGCATTTGTCATAAAAAATTAATTAACTTGAAATAAGGCTAAATTAAAAAAAAAAAACAACAACAAAAAACAATAATGCAATTTATTATATTTTTTTTTTAATATTTATTATTTTTCAATAATTTATTTTTTTGTAGAAGAATTTTGATTGCAATTTTGAAATTTTTGATAAAAAAAAATGAAGAATCTTTTCAATATTCAAATTTAATTCGAAATGAATCAGAAAGTGCATGTAGACCCCGTGAAAGGGTATGCGAATCGCACAATGATTGTTGACTTTTCCTTTCCCCCGTTTTGACACTGACGATGACGATGACGCTGAAGATTGGATGCGTTGGTCCATTGGCCCTAGGCCCCGGAGGCAGGTGATTAACTAGCCAAAGGTTTTCCATCTGATGCATCTGCGACAAGTGGCACTTGCCACTTGTTTGTGACTCAGCAGCAACAATGGCAGCAATAAATATAAAAATAAATAACATTAACCAAAAGTGTAAAAAATTAAAAATAAAATTAATTTAATACATCTAAATAAATATATTTATATATACATTTAAAAAATAAAAACAAATCTGATGAAAATCCATTGAAATGGAGCCTCGTTGCCAATATCAAATTACCCAAGTTTGCGACCCGCTTGGCCATAAAACGTATGTGCATACACCCAAAAACAACAACAAATACAAAAACAATAACAATAACAAATCTACAAAAATTGGAGAACCAGTGAATGCTACAGGAGCGGACAGCAAGCGAGGGCTGCTTGAAAAGTATTGTAACTAAATGCGATAAAGCTAAATGATTTATTTTTTGTTTTTATTAATATAAATATAAAAATAAATAAAAGTTAAATAAAATAAAATATTTATTTATTAATAAATTCAGTTTTAAGTTTTATTTGTATGTTTTTAAAACATTTTGTTTGTTTTATATTTTTTTATTTAATTTTTTTTTGTGTTTGTCTTTGAAATTGCTTTTTGGCCAAATTTGGTTGGAATATGTTGCAAGACGCACCTCGTAGACGGCGCTTTAGCCGGCTTTTGCCATGTTGCTCTGTTTGCGATTCTTGCGACAAGCGGACGGAACCAACAGCAAACAACAACAACAACAAACAAACAGCGACAACAACAACAACTTGTTGCATTCTCTTTCGGGTTGCTGGTGGAGCAATTAGGCCGCCCAGTGGCCAAGAAGGAATGTGGCAATTGGCTCAGAGCGGCATGTGGCACACTGAACGAGTTTATTTTTTTTCTCTTTCTCTCTATCTCTCTATATCTCTCTCTCTCTCTCTGTATTTCTTTTTACATTTTTTGTTTCTTCTTTTTTTGGTTCCGCGGAACCAACATCAACAGCGTCTCATTAAGCGTCGCTTGGTGTGGCACCAAGGAGGGGGGATGAGTGGGGGGAGGGGTACGTTGCTGTCAGCGTGTTGCAAACATTTTCAAGTGGCAAGCAGCAAGCAGCAACAATCAATGTGCACTGGATGCAATAGTAACAACTTGCAACTTGCAACTTGCGACTTGATTTAGTTGCATTTGTTGGCACGTTTCAAATTCTGTTGCTGTTGTTGTTGTTGTTGTTGTTGTTGTTATTGGTGTTGCTTTTGGCTATTTGCTTGTTGTTGCATGTTTGTTGTTGCATGTTGTTGGGCAAGTTGCCGTTTGCCTTTTGCCGTTTGCTGTTTGCCGTTGCCAATTCAAATGTTGCTTGACTTTTTGGCATTTCATGCGAAATTTTCATTTTCATTTTCAAGATTGATTTTAATACCCTCGACTCCATTGCTCTTACATTTACAGGGCATGATCGCGTCGAGCAACCTTTCAAAATTTATTTTTTAATTTTTTTTTTGTAATATATTTTGTAAAAAAAAACAATAGATAATTATCAAAAAAAAAAATATTTAATTAATAATTTAATAAATAATTTTGTATTTTATATGAAGCTAAATAAATAATTTAAAAATATATTTCACATAACTTGGCATTATAACAAATAAATAATGTAAAATAAAATTAATATTTTATTTAAAATAATAACAATAACAATTTAAAAGCTATTTATAAAAATAAACTAAATAAATTACAACAAATATTTTTTATGGTTGTGAATGTGTTCTACAGGGTAGCGCGTTAGTCGAGCACGCCCACTTAGGGTGTTCTTAGCTATTATATTAAGTGGTTGCTATTTGGCAATTGGTTAAAGCCCAAAAGACTCCAGAGTTCAGCTCGTTGTGGCAGGAAAACACGCTTAAAGGCCGCGCTCTATAGATGATGACTTCTTGTTTGCAAAACAACAACCACAACAACAACAACAACAACGACAACTAATACAAATATGTATATACGATACACGAGCAAACATCTTTGTAAACAAGTCAAAGCAGTCATTGCAGTCAGTTCACGCCCAAATGTCGGCTTTGGTCAAAAGACTTGGCCCCAGTTAGGCCAGTTAGCCCTTTTCCCTTCTCCTTTTGGCCACGGCGAATCTTGGCGAATTCAATAATGCAAACTCAATTGACGGGAAAGGGCGGGGAGGGAGGGGAAGTTAGGGAAGGTGGACTGACTGACACAATACATTTTTCCAAGGAAACACAAACACATGCATACATACACACAATGCATACATTATTAAATGCATTTTCACAAACTTGTCTAAATAATCAAATCAAAAAAAAAAAAAAAGAAATATGGTTAAAGCCAAAGATGGGTAGATACCAGATACAGATACAAATGCAAATACAGATACAGATACAAATGCAAATACAGATACAGATACAAATGCAAATACAGATACAGATACCGATACAGATACAGATACAAATGCAAATACAGATGCAGATACAGATACAGATACAGATACAGATACAGATACAGATACAGATACAGATACAGATACAGATATAGATACAGATACAGATACAGATACAGATACAGATACAGATACAGATACAGATACAGA
>JBAMCR010000577.1:0-16123 GCA_037075045.1 Mulgravea parasiatica
CAAGGGGACAGAAATTTTTACGAATTAAAGAGGTTTTCGATTTAGCGGGGGACAGATTATCGAGACTCGACTGTATATCTAAAATACATTTAACATCCAACATTTAATATCGTAAACCATCCACGTGCATTTGGCCTAATCGACAATCGAGTCAAGAGTTTCCATCCAGCAACAACTGACGAACTGGCTAACTGGGTGTTGTAATCGTTGACTGTTTGCCAAATTGCATCATTGTGTTGCATGGCTGATATTATAAACATACACACACACACACATACACATATGCTGCACTATGGAATTTTTGTGGTTGTTTTATAAATTTAAAAAAAAAAATAAATTTAGTATTACTTAATATTGAATTTAAAAACGACGTTTTTATATTTACTTGTTTATTTATTTATTCATATTATTTATTATATTATATTTATTATTTGTTATTTATTATTTATTTATTTATGCACTTAAAAATAATGGCCTTTATGACTTAGCAAAATCATATTGAAAATATTCAAACTTCCATGGTATTAAAAAATAAAAACAAAAAAGTAAATTCTAATATTTATTAATTTAAAAAAAAATAAATTGTTTTATAGGTCAGGTAAAAACTGTAATTATGAAATTAATGTATTTTCTTAAATATAAAAAAAGTTTCTCTTGTTAAATTAAATTTTATTAACTCCTTTCCTGCTATCTACTATCAGCTTATCAAGAAAGCCATCTCTTGGCCATAAGCCAACAATATATTGTACGTATGTATATACATTATTAGAAATTTGAGCACAGTGGAGTTTTCAAATCCATATAGAATCGGAAGAAGGGGTACATGATAAAAAGAAGAAATTTCAATATTTTCATAAGATTTTGCGTTTTATAACTAATGTAAACGTTTCGGTTTATTAAAAGTTTTTCCTTTTAAATACATTTTTTTTTTTTGTATTTTTTAGTCAAGATTGTGTACAATGCGCCCATTGGACGCTGAGGCACTCACTCGCTGAGTTAATGATGACGACGACTGTGACTACTACGAGTATTACAAGGCGCCTAGTGGCAAGACTTGCTTGCCCCTTCGTCCGACGTTTGATATGGCCAGTCATTGTAACGGCGCTTGCCACATAACACAAACAGTTGCCACCTGTGGCTCGTGCCACTGTCTTAGAGGGCATGTGAGGGGCGGGAGAAGGGGGGGAAGGGGTTAGCAGACCAGCGGATATACGGGCACTGCAACAGTCAAATACAATATAACTTTGGTTAACACATTATAACTATATGTATATTGTTTCAGTGCTCGCACCTCAGACGACTAGCATTGCGTTTGGGCCCAACTAACAAATTGATACCCATACAAGACGAACACTCCTCCTCCCATTCGTCCATACCTACCCCCATTCCTCCACTCCCCTGGCGAATGATGTTGCCAATGAAGGTGCATGCAGTGTTTGCAACGCGTATTCGTTTGTCAAACAAGACGCTTTCATTAAATATTTTCTTTGGCTGGTTGCAATCATGGCAAACAATGAGAAGATTTCAATCCAGAGTTTATTAATGTAAATTACCAAAAATCAACTTGCGATTAAATTGAATATTTCAAAATGCAAATGTAAAAGCAATTTGGATCAACATAAGGAAATTCCCAAGTACTATATCGTATGTTATAATATATTAGTATAATATAAAATGAAACCTGCTGCCTGCTTGGTCAAAACTGGCAATATGAAGTCCCGTTCAATTAGCGACCATGTTAGCATTAAACGGCCATGAAATGTGGCCAAAACGTACGAATAGCCACATAAAATGCAGTATCTGATGCGAAAATACAGTATGAGCCAGGCTTTAAGCATTGATTTGGCATAAACATGAATTCAAGGCTTAAAACCACTTGCCATATACATACATATAATATCTCTAAATATATATATATATGTATAGTATCTATAGATAGATAAAATATATTTTGTGATAACAAATTATGAATAATTATCAATCTCAGAGGAACTTATCTTAATTCTTAGAATCTTAGACTCATTTTAGCTTGCCACAACCTTTATTTGTCCTAATATCTATCCATAATACCATATACCATATATATTGTTATATATATGTCTATTATATATATACATATATGTACAACACAACAAGTATGAGATTTAATAACTTGTTAAAAGAAAAAGAAAAAACTGTCAAACATTTGCAACTAATTCGCTTTCATTTGCTTAACTTGAGGCATGGCAGCTTTGTGGCATGTTTCAAGTGTTCGTTACGGGTTTTGTTTTTCGTTTTTCATTTTTCATTTTCCTTTTAATAAATTTGCTCCCCCCCCCCCTCCTCTGCCCCTTTTTTTGTGCAATTTCGTGATATGTATTTTTCTTTCCATTTTTGGCGGTATGGCGACATTTTTCGTTATTATTGTATTATTTTGGCTATTGTATGGTAGCTCTTAACGGGTAACTGGTCATTACTCTCAATTGAAATACATACAATAATGCACTGCTCCGAGCAATATCCCAATACTAATCTTAATCTTAACCCCAATCCCGATCCCGATCCCAGTCCCAATCACAATCTCACACCCAGTGCATTCCCCTCTGCGATGCGATTTGATTTCATTTTGGGATTCGGGTTTGGCCACAGCTCCAGGTGCGCGTGCGCTTGCGCGTGGTAAATACATTTGGTTGGCTTTTATTGCGTTTTATGACTTTTGCTTGTTTGCTTTATTGCGCTTTTCCACTCACTAACACTCATACATATACATAAACTTACATACAGATACATATTACGCACACTCATACACATTTATATTGTGGCACTTACGATTGCATTTGCGTCTCTGCCACCGCACACTGGCCCCGGATTAAATACTTTTCTTTTATTTATTTATTAATTAAAATTATACATTTAATTAATAAATATTAAAATATTTAAATGCTAAGAATTGCATATTTAAATATGTAACTTATAAATTATTTAAATAAGCGTTAAGCGTTGTTATTATGCTGAAAAAGATATTGATTAAAGATATTGATTAAATCAATTTAATATAAAAAGTGGTTAGATTGCTTTTGCCCACTGATCATAGTCAAAGTCATATGAATAGGTCATTATCGAGGTCATGGTCAAGGTCATGCTCATTGTTATTAACGTATTGCCCAAATCTTAAGCATCGAATCTTCTAAACAGATGAAAAGTGGAAAATTTGAGAAGAAAAACTATTGTATACAATTTTTTTGATTTTCAAAATTTTCTAGAAATATTTCAGAAAACTTTGCCCACGTAGATTTTTGAAAAACCTGATTGAAATTCAAGGCGTCATCTTTTTTACATATCATACATATTTTCTAAAATATATTTTTGAATGTAAGAGGCAGTTGAAAACGTTTTTGAACACTTTAAAGAGACGGCATGAATCAGTGTGCACTCGCTGACCACCCCACTGGCGGCGGCGCTCCAAGACGAATCCATATGGCGATGGTATCTCTCCGTGTTGGACTTCGGGTGCGCTTCGACTTTGGTTTGCTTTGGCTTTGCTTTTCTGTGCCCCGTACGTTGGCTTCCAGTGCTGCATGCAGCAGTGGCGCCTGATCAGTTGCGGTTTTTACTTTCAACGCTTCGGTTGATCATCGTCCAAGACGCAGCCGTCGTGTCCAGCAAAAAAACAAAAACGGTTTAGTGCCTCTTCTTTTTTTGTTATTGTTGTTTTAACTAGTGTATATACATATTATTGTAGTTACTCTCATTGTTGTTGTTGTTGTTTATGCCATCAATTAGCAGGCCGACTGCAACCCCACGCCCCCTGCGACTATTTCTTGTATTGTATTTTGTGTTACGATTGTTCAACAATTGAATTTGCAACATGTTGCACCATATTGCAACTGGTGTTGTTGGCTTGTGGGATGCAACTGACAATAATGCGATATACGATAATAAACTTTTAAAAATTATTGTAGTTGAAAAACGATTTCAAAACTTATTGCTTTACCTTCGATTTAATAAGTTTTCAACCTAATTTGTAATGCAAACTGAACTCGACAAAGTGAGAGTATTTTTAGGATATTTCATGAATTTGAAATCTAAGTCAAGGATTAAAACCTGGATTTTATAGCGGATAATCAATTTTACCTGTCAATAATTTCGATAATAACTTTTGCTTCAAAAAATACAATTGACATAAATCAAATCGGATCTCAATTGCCTTTTAAGTTGATTTCACTTTCACATCAACTAAAAAAAAATACACAAAACAAAACAAAACAAAAAATAAACATTATAATGCGATTTGTTAATAATATTCAGTATTATAGTTGAAATGAATATTAAATTGCAAGGCAGGCAAAAACAAAAAACAAAAAAAACAATTACAATTATAATAATTTTTGAAGTTTTGTGTTTATTTGAGACCAAAGCAATTAGATCTGAATAATAAACGAATTATAAAAATAACTATGATTTTTCAATAGTTATGAATGAATGATTGAAAATAATGGAAGGCGCATTAATTAATTAAATTAAATTAAATTTCATTTTGAGCGGTAAATAAAAATCAAATAAATTGAGTTTTATTTTATGAGAACGGCGAAGTGTGTGACTTATTAAATTGGATTGCCGATATTAATGCCATATATAGATAATAATAATTATACTAAAAAAAAAAACAAAATGTATAATTCATTCAGTTTAATTCCATTATAGACAAACGATATAGATCAATAAGAAAAAGAAAAGAAAAGAAAAGAAAAAGAAATATTGCATAATATTATTATGGTGAAAACGGCAAACTCATTCGCTAAGATCATCAACGCAATGCCAATTGACGCGAGATGCGGAAGTTATGTAAGAAAAGGCTAACTCGAATGTGCAGTGGCAGCAGTTTTTCAGTTTTTCAGTTTTCCAGTTTTCCAGTTTTCGGTATATCATATACTTAGTAGTGGGCATTAGTTTTAGCATCAAATTTAGCCTCGGTTTAAACCATCGGCTTTAACATCGTCGTTTGCATCGCCATCTACATACATACATACATACATACATACATACATACATACATACATGCATGCATACAACATACAATATACAACGTACAATATACAATAGTTTGGCTGGCATCAGACATCGACCACCGTAGTCATTGGCCACAACAAGTTTAACAAGTTTAACCAGGAAATTTTGTAATTTTCCTCTTATTGCTTTCACAGCAACCTCAGAAGGAGGTTTGGGGAAAGGCAGCGCCAATCTAGGCAGGCTGAGGCCGACTAGAAGCAATCAAAGCCATTAACAAAATTCCAATCATTAACAACTGCTAAAAATTTATGTCCGATTGCCTGTTGCGAGGTTCGATACAAAATTACAATAATTAAAAATAGATTTTAATAAATATATACATATATCAATAAAAGGCTCTCTTTTATAGTAATTAATATATAAATTATTTATTGCTACTGATTTTATCATAGATTACAGAGAATTATGGTTAAAAAATACACATTCAATTTTATTTGTTCAATATAATTTATTTATACATATTATAATTATGCATAGCATTACCTATAAACCATTAAAAATTTTTCGCGCTTTTCCAGCGATTTTCCGACCAAGTTATTAAAGGCAACTTCCAAAATTAAAGAGTTAAATTCAGTTCTGAATCAAAAAAATGCACATATAAGTTTTCCAGCATCTAATGGAATATCTTTAAAAATTAATTGTAATAGTTTAAAAATAAAATTGAAATAGTTCAATCTGACAAAATATAGGAGCATTTCTTTAATCAGAAAGGGTCAAATGGAATAGAAAAATAAAATCAGCTTTACACTAACAATATAATAAATAAATAGAATTGTAAACAAAAAGATTTTCGTCCTATGAATATTTAAAAAGAAATGAGACAAGCAATTAAAAAGGATATGTACATACCATATCAACATACACGTATCTAAGTGAAAAGTTGTGACATTTTGAAGACATTTGTTTTTTTTGTGGCAGATGGCATATGCATATGCATACATACATATACCCAAATAAATAGTATGTATCTACATGTAAATATGAACTTGTGTTTTCACATGCTTTGTGTTGTGTATTTTGTTTATTTGTTAACTCCAACGATCACAAAATAACAACAGGAACAGGCAAAGTGAGTAAATAAATATAAAAATAAATAAAAAATTAATTAATTTAATCGACGAGTGCCTGAAATTTGACCAGGGAATTTGAACTGCAAAGCTCCGGTATCTTGACATAAAGTATTAGATTTTTACCATTTATGAGTTTGGATTGTGGCGTGATTGATGTGACCATAATCAGTCAGCTTAAGCCATCTTATATATATACATATGATCAACTAAAATATACCGTAGGGATTTCTGATAAAATTTAATTGTACATTTAGTCAGGGATTTCAATTGAAACCCCACAATAAATTATCCATTTCGCAGGCTTCTTTCCAGGACGCGTTTAATATTCAAGAAATATATGCATAGTATTGTATTGTGATTTGATGATAAAGCCCAGAACGATGACATCGAGAAGTGGGTCCAATAGCGTCCAGAAGACACAATATTCAAGCAATACATAAGAAAGTGTATAAAATAAAATTAACACAAAAAAAGATACGACGTCAAGGATAGCGGAGGATTGAGAGCAGCAGTCGAAGGAGACGAGCTCCTTGACACTATGTCAAAGAAATTACATCGGGTGTGGGGTAACACATCTATTGTTGGACTATGGGTAATTGTGCTCGTGCTCCTAGTCAACAGCGAGGGCTTTGCCCTCGACAACTCCACGGCCGAAGCGTCCATACGAAACCCAATCGAATCAAATGGATCTGGCCAGGCTTTAGCCTTAACAAACGATGACCTGAGGAGAGAGACCAGCCGTAACATAACCATATTGCATGAGGTCCGTGGACATGAGTTCGAAGAGCCGCCTCTAACGCTAAACACACACGAAGTGTTGCCGTTGAAGCCGCTAAAGAAAAAGCCCTACTTGCCATTAGAGAAAGTTTTGCCAAGCATTGATAGCGCGAAGACACATCCGCTTAAGGACTATGAGCTGCATCCCGTTACGTTTGACTTCAATTTGGGAGACTTGGAGGATTTGGAGCATGAGGTTATCAAAAAAGGTGATCTCAGTAGCGAGGAGCAGCATGTTCTGAGCAATGACGATACAGTCAATCTCAGCTATAGGCCCACAAATTCCGATGATAATGACACGGTAGATGTGGATATATCAGAACTGCCCGAATCCAGCGCCACACTTACCATAGCAACAACAACAACAACAGCAACAACAGTTGATGCAGCAACTGCTACAACTACTACTACCACCACTACGACTACGACCACGCCCAGCACACACATCCTAAAGATACTGAGAAGCAAGCCGCCCGCCAAAAAGGGTCGAGAGCTACTTAAGCAGAGCGATGAAGATTTGCAGCTAAAGACCCCTGGGAGCACACTTAACAGCATCAGTCGATATCTGGGCAATAATGGTACAAGCCAGGCCAATATTAGCACAACCGAAAGTCTTTATGGCTCTGCAAACTATTTTCAAATTGTCACCAATCTCTATGATCATTTTTACTGGCAAATTTCTGAGATACGGACCAATGTGCGCACCGGCTGTGGTCTTGAAATGCAGGCCTACCTAACGGCACTCCACTCCAGCTATGAGTGGGCCCAGAAAGGTAAATCCACTCAACTCCTAACAATTGGTAACAGTTCCTTCATGCAATAATAATTCTAATTGATACTGTGGCTGTTATTGTAAATTAATTATATCTTCTCCCATTTATATTATCCATCTGAAGCGTACGATGCATCGGGACGTTATCGTGGCCAATTGCTATTTGGCAACGATAAATGGCTAGGACAGTTATCCTTTTGCTTAGAGCTTAATAGACAGCTCTCCGGTGGAGAGCGAAAACACTTTGAGCTGGAGTTTTTTGTGGCAGAGATCATGATGTATTTGCCACGCCTTAATCGATCGGTAAGTAAATCAACCATCAATCAAGCTTAAGCACAGGATATCCCAATGTCCCAATTGCCATCAACTATGTTACAGCAGCAAATACTCAGCCTGGGCGAATGCCTGCCAAAGTCATGCTCCGCTCACGATGTGCAGTCGATACTAACTCTGGATCCGTATGGACGCATGCTGACCATATTGGGTGCCCACAATGCGAGCGTCCATCAGCCGGCTGCGTTTCAAGTGCTGCGAGTACGCACTGTACCCGGCCTGTACAGTCATTGGCGCCAGCTAAAGTTCCAGGTCTTTATGTAAGTTGCGATTACTGTCTGCCCGCAGGACATTACCATTGAGTCATTTGTGTTCCTTGTTTGATACAAACAGAAGCTTCCTGCTAACGCTGCTGCTAGTGATATTCGTTGCCACCTATTACCAGCTAAGGATCGACGAGCGTCGCCTGATTGTGGCACCCATACCGGCTATAAGCGCCAAATGCGATATCACCATCAAAGCCAGGGACTATGAAAATGTTTATTTTGGCAAGCCATTTGAACTGTTCCAGATGCGCACCCTGGGCAGCAATGGCGTTGTCAGTGGTGACATTGCCCTCGAGGCCCAGGTGGATCTAAATGATAACAAGATGCGGCACATGGACACGGTCACAGCCGATGTAATACCCGGTGATCCGACGGCGTCAACTTCGCTGGGAAATGGAATGACCAAACGTAATGTACACGAAAAGTCTGAGCTCACCGACTATCAGATGGAAACGGGCAGCTGTACTGGTGTCACTGGCTCCTACGAAGCCGAGCAGCCCATAGGTAATTCTCATTGAAAAATATTACAATATATTCTATATACATACATACATCTCTTGGCACATACATACGCATGTGTGGAATGTGAGAAAATTGAAATTGTCTGCCCCAATCGATTGTGATAGCCTGTGGCATACCATGGTGTACATACCACATATCAGTTATACATACAATTGGTTATATCAATTATTATTAGCATGACGGCTGGCTGAAACAATATCTGAAATTCGAACAAGGTTCTAACGTATTTTAGTTGGCCAATTAAATCTTAACTGATGTGAGCGAATTGTGGTATTTACCTCGGACATATACCATACAGTTCATTTATGGAACAGTGTTTCCGGTGATTTTCGACTTTTGACAGTTCTCTTTGTGTCTTTCTGTGTTGAAAATATGTATGTAGCCGTGTAGTCCGTATGCATTGTACATGCATATACAGTAGTGCGTGACAAAGAACGAATTCGTTTTGATATTTAACATATTATATAATAATAACTATCGCAATATTATTATGCCATCAAACTGAAGTTGTTCGAGTTGTTTTGAGCAATCCTTTGAGCTTGTTGTCTGTCTGTTGACTCAACACCAGCTGTTCGAATACAATCTGATGGATACATACATACCTGTACCTGTATGTATGCATGGCATTATGACGAGGCCAATCCGCTTTTAATTCTAAACTAGTTTTTGAATTTTGACAGACTGAAGTCTACAGGTTTAGATATAATATGATTCCAAGTTAAAACTTTAGATTCCAATAATTTTCCAAGATGTGTATGCAGCATATATTGCAAGTATGTATATGTATGTATGTTATCTCTTGTTACAGCTCTGCATTATCAGCTGCTCCTGTGCTTTGCACTACAAACGAATGCCAGGGCGATTTTGAACATCGACAAGTCCAAAGAGGTAAATGTGGATTGAAGTGGATTTGTTGAGATTCAGATTTATTTTTATTATCTCTTTCTTGCTCGCCTACTTCCCGTCTCTGTCGCACACCCTACAGTCATCGACATCTTGTCTGCACGGCCTGCGCGTCTTCTCGGTCTTATGGACAATGATGGTGCACACTTATCTGCAAATGTTTGCTCTCGGCGAGAATAAGGTATCCTTAAGATACATATGATTGATCAATCACTCTCAGTGGATATCAATAATTGTCGGTTTTAGTTTCAGCGCGTGATCACTGAGCGATCGGCATGGTATCAGGTGATCGGCAACGCAACGTTCTCCGTGGACTCGTTCTTCTTTATAAGCGGACTACTTGTCACGCTGCTCTACCTGAAGCAGGAGCGGAAGCAATCCTCTAAAGCATGCAACTTCATAAGTCACAGCTGCCAGGATACGATCATCATGTTCATATACCGCTATATGCGCCTCACCCCCGTCTACCTTTTTGTGGTGATATTTAATGACTTTGCCGTACGGCAGGGCCTCGACTCATCCGTCTTCCAGCCGGCCAATATGGAGCACAACACCTGCCGCGTCTATTGGTGGCGAAACATATTGTATATCAATAATTTCTTTCCACAACGCGAAATGTGCATGATGTGGAGCTGGTATATGGCCAATGATATGCAGTTCTATGTAATGGGTTCCCTCCTGTTGGCCCTATCCAGAAAGTGGGTGGTCCACTTATTCCATTTATTACACTAAATATTATTGTTTGTTTTATTTATTTATGTTTTATTTTTTAGATATTTCAAGGCTGTGGCATTAACATTGCTCATCTTTTTGGTTAGCTCCTGGAGCATTGCGGGTGTTATATCCTTACAGCATCATTATACCCATAAGGTGGCGCTACCATTTGAATCCTTTGACTTTCTCTATGATAAGCCCTGGCAGCGTGTGGGCGCCTACATTGTTGGTAAGTTAACATGGTAAGATGTGGCATAAGCAAAACACTAAATATTATTATGTTTCTCTCTCTCTTTGTCTCTCTCCTCTCTGTCCTTGCAGGCATGTTCGCCGGCTATGTGCTGTATATGATAAAGACGCCACCTCAAATCTCTAGGCGATTAAATCTCAGCCTCTGGGCGACGAGTCTTGGTATTTTATTGCTAGTCGTCTTTGGCGTTTGGGAGGGTGAACTGAGTCCCATGAATACCGCATTTTATGTTGGAGTAGGGCATACAGCGTTCGGCTGTGGTCTCATCTGGATAGTGCTCTCCTGCTGCTGGGGCCTGGCTCCAACGGTGAATGCAATTCTATCGTATCGCGTATTATGGCCTTTATCGCGTCTAACATACTGCGCCTATTTGATCCATCCAATAATAATGTTCATCTGCTCCTCCCACATGAGCGGAACGGTACACCTTAGCAATACATCCATATTGACCATGTTTCTCGGCAATGCTGTCGTCTCCTTTGGCACGGCATTCATCATATCCGTAATGTTCGAGGCACCAGTCATATGTTTACTTAAGATCTGTTTCAAGAAGTGATCGCCATAGGTATTCCAGTTGAAAGATGGACTCAGCTCCGCGCAACCTCTCGATCAACTCTAGTTGGTTTTACATATATAAATACAATATATACACTACATACATACATACATACATTTATTCATAAATATTATATGGTACATACTACTTTTTTTTTATTTGTCATAAATTATATTGTTAATTGTACATAATTTAATGTTAAACAAGTACGTGTACGTATATACATACATACATACATACATACGTGCATAAACATATTATATAACATAATGCTAATGTTAAAATTCAACTTTTACCTATACACACATACATGTGTATGTATATTGTTATATTGTAGTTATGGCATATTTTTAACTGGTATTCGTGTGAGAATGAAATGAAAAGAAGATAAAAAAAACCAAATACATATTTACATACATACATACCATATGTATATGTACATATATATATTTTACGTGATTTTATTTAAATAAATCTAAAGAAATATAAAGCATACGCCAGATAAGCCTCAGGCAGAGCCTAAGAAGAAAAGGAAAAATCGAATTAACTGGGCTTAAACAATATATAATATGTATCTCAGATAAATAGATATTTCACTTTATTGCAAGTAAACAAATCAATATACAAACACGGTATATGCATCAAAGAGAATCAGATAAAATTGAGTTAAAGCTAGAATCGGGGCAAGAGTCATCAACTCAAGTCGCAGATACTTTTGTCTACGCTATATATATATATATATATATATGTATATATAGCTGGACAATCGCTTGCATGTGTTTGATGGTTTCGTCATCCTCCAAGCAGAGACTGCATTTTACATATTAAAAGGCAAACTAAACAGAAAATTAAATATTAAAAATTTCATGACAAACAATTGATTATTTTTAAAAAACAAATTCAAATTAAAAACAAAAAACAAAAAATAAAACAATGATCTGGCATGGAAACACTTGCCAAACATATATACATACATACATACAGACATTCATACGTACGTACAAAACAGAAACAGGCAAAAAAAAAACGAAAAAGCTAAATTAAAACAGATTAAATTAGTGTATGTCAAACAATTCGGATAAGGCTCAAATTGAAATTTCGTAAATTGAACTGGTGGGCTTCAGGTGACGATCGACAGCAAGTCCAGAGCTGAAATAAAGTGGTGCATCGATGATGAGATTCAACTATCTGGTACCGATATATCCGGTGAATGATAGCCTGATATTGAATACGGATGACAATATGGAGGCATCGCTACTGCTGGCCCTTGGCCTCTTGCTATTGATGCAGATTGTGCTCTTCATTTACATTGCATTGTCACATCTTCGACCCTGCGCAATGTATCGCCAGCAGCTTAATGAGAGCTGTCGACGCAATTATGCCAATTTCATATTTCGCCGGCTCTTGGCCCAACTGGATCGGGCGCTTGTCCAACGACCAATGGCTGGTAATGAGCTCGATTGTTGCCTACAGGCGAACCACTTGGCACAGACAGCTATACGCATATTTTGCCGGGACACTGCCAAGGTGCTGTATCCAAATTCTCGTCTTGATACACAGGCAGCGAGCGATGCGTATTTTGTGCTTGATGACGAGGAGGCGGAATTGACCTCGGCCGGGTATGCTTGTGTCGATATTGATGTATCCTATGCATTTTTGGAGGGACTCTTGTGTCCAAAACGTACTGAGCCCCATAGTAGAAATAAAATACAATCGTGAAACGATCAAACGATCATAAACTCCAACTCGTTTATCCTTTATTCAATGTTACACTAAAAGGAAAATCTTAGAAATATAACAATATTTCAATAATAATGTTTGGTATAATAATTATTGATTTACATAAAAACTATATATATTTTATATATTTTATTTGCTAAAATTTAATCAAACTTGTGGATTACATTACATTGAATTGCAAGATTCAATCGATTAAAAACGTATGTTAAAATTATTTGTCCTTTAAAACAATAACACAAAAATTTGCAGCTATTATCCAGTTGTGGGCTGAATTGGATTTGTATTGATTGTTTGGATGATTGATTGATTGATTGATTGATTGGATTAGATTAGATTAGATTGGATTGAAATTGGGATTATGATTATTTGGAAACGATGGCCTTAAAGACCGTTGGACGCTTATGAGCGGGCAATTGGCTATAGCAATAGGTTTTAATTGCATCCAAATCAATATCCGCATCCGGTGATAGTATACAAATCACACCCAAATGGAATCCCCACAATTTATTGGGTATGCCCAATACGGCGACATCATTGATCCCCGGATGCGATATAAGTGCTTTCTTGATCTCTGAACCGTAGATCTTGTAGCCGCCAACATTATATACATCTGTTGATTTGCTTAAAAAGAGAAAGTTGCCATATTGATAGGCGCATATGTCGCCGGTTTTCAGGAACTTCAGCGAACTGGACTCCTGCACTCCTGCCTGTTCGGGTAAGGCACGCTGATCCACTTGAGGTAGCATTGAAATCTTTGACATATTCAAAAAATCTCCGGCTATTTCCAGTTCACCAATAATTGTGCCAAATATGGCATTACCCGCCAACTCTGGACACAATTCAAATGTTTTGCCCACATCACTTTTACAGGTGATCAGCTGATCACCCTTGTTGTTAACCAGACGCGCTGTGACACCAACCAATGGTGTGCCCAAAGTGCCGGGACGATAGTCCTTATGCACCGATGTGGTCGTCCCAATGGTCGGGCCGAGCACAAGGCCCGTCTCCACCATGCCATAGTATTCATAGATGTTCTGTCCAGTTATTTGACGCCAGCGATAGAACACCGAATCCGGCAGCAGACCAAAGGCTGTGGCCATTAAGCGAATTTTGTTCTTGCAATGATTTACGATGTACTCAACCATGCGCGAGTCCTGGGCAAACATCTTATCATATTCGGCAATAAGGCGCTTGTATATGATGGGCATGGCCATAAAGATATTGACGCGCTGCTTCGACGGACTATTTATGCCCAGCAATGAGCTCCAGGCATTATGGCTATCAAATTTATGCTGGAGCACAACATTGCCGCCAACACCGAGCACCGCTCCAATGGCCGTATGCATCCGAGTCATCGATATGATTGGCAGCATGCTGTCCGAGGCATTTAGATTCCAACTGGATACGAGACAGTTCATCTGCGCCTGTATATTGCGATGGGTGAGAACAATGCCACTACGACCATTTATCGAACTGGCCGTATAAACTAGCATCGCCGGTGCGGAAATATAAAAATCATTGGGTAGGGTACTCTCCGGTATTATGGCACCATTGAGGCCAACCAACTGCTTGGCATACATTGTCGTTGATGAGACACTGTCCGCCGTGGGGACAAATGTGTGATCCAACACAATGCTCGCCGCCTGCAATTTAGTAGCCAACTCCTGTGTCAGACCCTCACTTTCGGGTGTACCAATTATTAATTTCGTCTTGCAATCTGTGGCCTGGGCAAGTAACTCCTCTGGTGCCTGGCTCAACTCCAACGGCACAGCCACCTGGCCCGAAATCCAACAGCCCCATTGCACAATTATCCACAGCGCATTATTCGAGCATAAAAAGGCCACATTCGATTTTGCTGCGCTGCCTGTTCAAAATAGAAAAACCAAAAAAAAAAAAACCAAAAGAGATTTTAACGCTCAAATCAACCAAGATTGACCAGATGATAATGGTAATATATGTATATATATATATACCATATGTATATATATACCATATGTATATATATATATCGTTTTTTTCATACCACAAAAGTTGGAAATCTGTATGGAGAGTTTCTTGGCGGTAATATACAGCTGAAAGAACGTAAACTCGCCAAATGAATCCTTGACAGCAATCTCATCCGGATATAGCATCGCCTTCTTAAATGGTGGCACTACAACATTATTACGCTCCTCCTCAAGGAAACTCTGCTTCAGCTTCTCAATAAAAGTATCCTGTGACAAGAATATAAAATATATATATATATATGTGTGTGTGTGTATTGGATGCATCAGCCAATCATTTCAACTCACTTTGTGTATTAATTCAGTGGAGCAGAAACGCACCAATGGACGCCATTGGACTCTTTGAAAGCGTCTTACGAAAAGCATATCTCCAAAAGTTTTAAAACTGTTTTTTTGTATTGTTTTTAAGTTTCTCGATGCCTTGTCAAATGATTTGTCCGATCGTCAATGCAACAAACACAAACTCAATTCAATCACATCACAAATAATTTGTACGCAAAACTCAATGCATACTACAATGAGAAATAACATAAATAGTTAGATAAATTAATAAATATGTTGTAATAATAAATTAATGGTTTTTGTTGTTGTTTTTGTGAAAAAAACACGATTATTTTTGTAATTTAATGTTTTTTTTTATTATTATTGTAATTCGTTTCGTTCGCTTTATTTACACATTTAAGAAGACGGACAAAAATATGGTATATAAACATAAAAATATTTATCGAGCAGGTAAATGGATAAAAAAAAAGTTGCATTTAAAAAAAGTTGGTCAACATTGTGGTAATATGTATGTATGTATGTATATGCACAGATCAAACACAAACTATATGGAACGATTAAAATCGTACGACCGTACGCTATCATATACACATGTATTAACTATATTTATATATTCGTATATATATATATATATATATATATATATACCATATATATTTATACTGTATATTGTATATGTACATGTCAGGGAATATGTTGTTGCTGAGAGAGTTCTATGTGATTACAAATTGAAATTCTTTTATAATTCTCTTACATTATAGTAGTACTTATTTCGTGAAGAACTTTAACATTAACACGTTCTACCCGGCGTGTACCACCGGTGGTACACGGGTAATTCGTATGTATGGCGGCGTGTACCACCGGTGGTACAAAGGCAAATTCTGTT
>JBAMCR010000578.1:0-16074 GCA_037075045.1 Mulgravea parasiatica
AATAAATCAGCTGTTTCTCAAGTGTGCCCGAACAGTACACATACCACAATGTTAAAATTACATTTTTATGGTAATTTTAACATAGTTGAACGGGCACACGTTGCATTTGTGAACCCAACTTTTGTAGAGTCTCAGACGCCACCTTTATATATATATATTTAAAAGAAACAAAAAAAATTTGCTTATAATGGCCTAACCATATAAATTAATTTTACTTTAAATCTAATAAAATTTACCAAAATAAAATAAATTGATGTTGCTACAGACCGAAAGAATGTTTTAATATATCGATATATTCAACATAATCATATTTATCGATGCGATGGTGGTTAATGAACCGATAAGCAAGAAAAAAAAAACAGAATGTTCAATCATCGTTTATTTCTATAGATATATAAAATAGAGCAATGGCTACAACCTGATGCGAATAAGGAATTATCGAATTCTTAATGTATTTTGTAAACAAAACACAGCTGATAATACAGTGTTACCGCCAGTTTTTATGCTGGACTTTATGGTCACACTGAAGTTTTATGTTGACTTTGCAAATAATTGCACGATGTCTGCCAGGAATTTTTCATCTAGTTGTTCATATGTATTTATCATTATCGTTACATTTGTTTACAGTTAAATATTCGGCATCAGCGCTTTTAAAGTATATATCGTCAAGATGATAAAATCTCGTTCTCAAATCTCAACTGCAGGGAGGGACTAGAGCACATCTAGTATTTTTGCGTTAAGCAATTTATCGAAATAGTGTTGAAAATATTTGGGACTAGCGAAGTCCATTAATTTAGTATTTAAGGTAAGTTTTTATTCTGCATGGATTTTAGCGTCGGATGGCGTGCGGTCACTCTGAGTACTTTGTTGCATTGCTGCCTTTTTAATGTTTTAGTCTATTTATATGTAAACTAAACGAACTTCGATGCAAAACGCATAAATGTGCGCGCGACAGTTGAAAAAATAAGCGCGTTGAGTAAATAAATTGCAGCATCGTGGATCGCAGGGTCAAAGCGGGCGGCGTACATATAGAGTATGTTCGATGTTTCATTGTCTTTCCGCTGCAACAATTGAAACAACGGCAGCAACAACAACAACAACAATAACAAAACAGCAACGTGCTTACCACGCATTTTTCATACAATATTATTTACTTTGCAGATTAATAAATATTTGTTTAAAACAAAATAACATCGCAAGCGGAATGGATGTCGAGGATAACTACGATTTGCAGAACGCAACAGACACACCAGCTCAACAGCAGCAGCAGCAGCCGCAACAACAGCAGCAACAGCAGCCGCAGCAACAGCAAATGCAACTACAACAGCAGCAAATGCAACTGCAGCAGCAGCAACAGCAACAGCAACAACAAATGCAACTTCTGCAAGATATGCAATGCGAATCGCTGTTTAACATTACAACAAATACGACAACAACAACAAATCCAATGATGGACACAAGCAACATTGCGATACCATTGCCAGCACCGCCAGGTGTGGGCCTGGTCGTATCCTCATCCGTGCCAGCCGTCTCAACAATATCATCACCCGCACAAGCAGCGCCACTGAAGGCGCTTGGCGCAGCGCTGCCCACAAACGATTATGATATTGATTCGCTGCTGCTGCAGCAGTTCAGCTGCATGGGAACCACAGATCATGAGGATCTGATAAGCCAGTTTCAGAGTCTCATGAATAATCAAATGAATCGTGATTCAGCTCGTTTCTATTTGGAAATGAGCAACTGGTAAGCATATATAATAGCATATGATCTATGCTAGGAGCCAATCCTTTCCAAGCATTGGATATTTAAATCAAATGACATAGAACACCCTTAATCCAAGTTCTAAAGAAGGTTCATAAACATAATCCTACAATATTCTTTTTAGTTCCATCTGACTATTTGCTCTAACAGTAAATTGTTTCTTCGCGGATTTTCTCGGTTTAGTCTCATTAAGCATCAAAAACAATTTGCCGTAAATAAGGAGATGAATACTTCATTTGCATGGAGTAGCTATATATTCCAATGAATACCCTTTTACTTATTATTCGAATGTTAAATTGAAGTAATACTATGTTACCTATATATTGTTATTATTGAAAAAGCAATTTAAAACGTCGTGATGGAGGAAACCTTTCTTGTTAAGTTATTAATATGTGAAATTTGTAAAGCAACAAACAAACAATCTGGAGAACCAAAAACCTTTCAAATCCTCTTGCAAGATATATACTGCACAATATAATGATAAGATTAATAATAATCAAATGTTTGATTTCAGGAACCTGCAAACTGCCGTCGGTTGCTATTTGGACTTTTGTAGTCTACAATCATTGCCTTCAATGAAGATTGTCCAGGGGCAGCATATAAATGCACAGCAACAGGCGTTCCAGTTGCAAAACGATGGCACCGAACGGTGGCCCAATGGCTGTTATTTAACATCGCCAATACAGGCGCAACGCATCAATGTGCCGTCCTTGCGTCCGGGCGAAACTTGTGATATATTGGCTGATTTGATGCCCACACAGCCGGCCATTATGTGGCGCCTTTGCACGCCCAATGGTTGGTACTTTGGCGGTGAGTGTGGCATCCCACTTAAAGGAAGTTTTAATTTGAACACCATCTCAATTGTTTACCGTTTAGACACCATTTGGATGATACCGCCCGGCATACAGGCAAGCCAAGATGAGCTACAGCAACGCATGGTGCAGCTGATTACGTCGGAAGCGAAGCCAGAGTTTTATCCACAGATCAAAATAGTGATAACGGCGCATTCACAATGAGGAAGCGCCCATATTTTCTATTAAATGTTGAAGTTTGAAATTTCGTTTCAAAATGAGTCGCGTACATCGTTATTTCAAATTCATGTTTAAAACCTGGCGGTACCAAATTCAAGTTTTCTTTACTCCTATTAGAAACGTGTAGTTTATCCCAAACATAGCTTGCAAATGCAACATTCAATATCAATTATGGAGGCATTTGCAAATCAATTATCAACACTCATCAGTTCGACAAAATTTATTTGTTCCCCCCATGAACTTATGTACGCGACATAGTTCTATGCATGAGCTATCCATGGATATATGTATATATATCTATATCTATATATATATATATATCTATATACATATATATATATATATATCTATATCCATATATATATATATCTATATCCATATATATATATATATATTTACATATATATATATACATATATAAATATTTTTTTTTTGTTTCGTCTCCCTTTTTGTCAAAGCAATTCTGAAACAAAAGTAGTTTTAAGTGTTTTATTGAGCAAAAAAAAAGAAAGAGGAAGAAAGAATATTATGTTGGTTTTCTTTAAAAATTGAGAATGTTGTCAGAATGGTAAGTATTTTTGAAAACATATCTTTAAAAATAACTGACATTCGCAATGAATATTACGTACAATTTATTGTAATTTTTATTGTAATATTATTATTATTCTTTAAGCGTTGTCTACACAAATTGTCATTATACGATTCTACAACTGGAGAGGGGAGAGAAGAATCTCTCTTATCACAGCTTAGCGCATTCCGACAACTTGGCGTATATTCCGCCTATTGTAATAACTTAAAACATTATTATAACTGTACAAAATTCAACAATTTTTTTATATTTTGTTCTATAAGTTGTATCCCTTTGAAGAATTTTGAAATCAGAATTGGAATATTTATCTGCAGTTAGGTATTTAGAATTTAAAAATTCAAATAGCGCCAATATTCGTATTATTTATTGTTACACATTCAATACACCCCTGAGAGCCTAACTGTATCTAAAGCTCTCCTAAGCTCTGCCCACACGATCAGCTGTGCGCTTCCAAGCATGGCCACAACATTCGCACCCAAGTGACATCGCGCAAATAAATCAATCAAGGCAATTTAATTCTTTTTCTGTGATTAATTGAATAATTTAATTATTGTCTTTAACATTTAAATGCATTGCAAAGGTATGTATGTACGTTATATATTTATGTATGATATGTCTGTATGTGTGTCTATATGTATGTGTATTTATTGAAAAGCTCTTCACTTTTTTTCGGTGAATGATAATTTGGTATACTAGGCAACTATATAGCAAAATTTGTTAAAAAGTATTTTCTTCTTTTAAAACAATCAATTGACCATACATTTTACTTATTGTTGTTAAGAAAAAATTTATTTAATAATTTTTTAAATTTTTATAAAAACTAAAAGTACCAAAATTTAGGTGAACAGAAAAAAATGTTAAAAAAAACTTAAATTACTTAACCTAATGTGTTTTGGGCTGTTCCCTGTGCTGAATTACTATTTCCAGCCGACTTTTCATTGAATAAACAAATTATTTATTTGTTTCATCTCCAATATATTGTAGCTCCATTCTTTCTACACTTGCTTCAGAGCAGATTTGTTAGTTTCAGCCCGATGTTTGACGACCTGTAGAGTTCTTTCCAGAAATGACCAATTGGATAGATCAGGAGGATTGGATTGATCAGGAGATTGTGGCAGATTATATTGGATGTTATATTCCAGCCACAGATGCACGTCATGGGCGGCATTTTTTGATCATCGTTGTGGTGACATTTGAATTTGTGTCGCACTTCTGACTGTTAAGCATTTTTGTTTTAGATTCATATTTTAATAATTCTGTTAATATTATAACAACTACAATTATTATTCGCCGATACGATCAGCGAAAATATAGCTTCAAACCTTAACACCTTCTCGCTTCTTTTGATTAACCACCGATAGTATCGGTCTATGTCTACCCATCGGCAGTAATCGGATAAATATCCTTTCAAAAATTATTCTTTACATTCTGAAATATCTCTGCTGAGGATATTTTTGGGTTAATTTTGACTCTTCGGATGATCTGGCCACTGTGCCATCACTTTAACACTTTATCTATTATCACTTTGACATTTATCACTTTATCACTTATTTTTTTGTATTTATGCTGCAAGTTCCATTGTGAAATTAGTTTATGCAGAAACAGATAGACGGACAGATTGTACATACATACAAATGTTCATACATACATACATATGTACCATACGTATGTATTTGTTCCTGGGTCTCTCTGTTTATTGATGAAACTATTTCACAGGCAGATTCAATTTGTCAATTGTTTAAAAACTACCGTAATTTGTCGATTCTTAACTCAATATTGTTAAATTGTATTGAAAATAATATTTTTTTCTGATTTTTGTAATTTTCAACTTATGACAAAAAGAGAATTCACCTTAACCTCACTTAACAATATGCCAAAATATGAATAGAAAACTAAATAATAGATGGATCTATCTAATTGTAAATACGTGCACATACATACATACATATATAGATAAAAATGCTTGCATGTGTGTATGTATGTGTGTATTTGCCTAGTCAATGTGATTACTTCTTTCTATGCATTTTAATTTGATCACGTTATGTAATCAGATTACAAGTGCCGTTACTTATCCATTGCTATTGCTTCACTCGGCGTTCATTTTTGCATGAAAAATTATAATTGAGTCAAAAAATGCAAAATACACACACACACACACACACAAACACACACACACACATACGCGCGCACATACATACTGAGGATGACAACTCGTGCGTTGGCACGAAAATGAAATGCATTGAAACGGAAAAGAAATTATAATCCGTAGAGTCTTTCATAACAACAACAACAACAAGGATAACAACGTTTCCTGCCTTTTGACTTGAATTACAAATGGCGCATAGCATACCTTAGGGAGCTGCAGCTTGTTGGCCAAACAACAAGGGGCACAGTGGCACGAGGGCACAGGGGCTCAGGGGTACAGGGGCGTGTTGTGTGCTGGGCGTGCCATAGACGTCATAGACAATCAAATCAAAAGGCGTCAAAGCATAAGTCCTCTATCATAATGCATGCCATCTCATTTTCACCCGCATAAACAGCGCCATTTCCGTTCTAGGTACCGAATACCCCCCTCCCCCTCCCCCTCCCCCTCCCCCTCCCCCTCCCGCTCCCCCTCCCCCTCCCCCTCCCCCTCCGCCTTCCGCACCCCATCATGCCGTAGCATCACATCCAATGACAACAGTCTGCCAAACGTTTCATGTAACAACGTTGTAAAATTGCATTTGCCTATACATACATACAAATAATTCCAGTGACAGCAGCAAATACAATAACAACAAGATAGGTATGGACTAGAAAATACCCTGTATCCAGTTGAATAATACTTTATAGTATTTTTTATTCGATATTCACCATCATTATTTTGTTATTAAATTTTTTATTTAATTATTTAGATTGAAAAAAATCATATGCATAGCATATCATACATATGTATGTATATGCACATACTACATACATGCATAATAATATGATTGACATAAATTTCCATATGTATGGTATGTACAATACAAGTATACATATGTGCATACACTTATTATCTGATTAAATTTGGATTAAAATTGGAGAATGAAATTGCGCAGGATTTTTTTTATTTCTAATAGTATATACTTACAATATTTGTATAAATATATCTTGCGATTGTCTTAACAAATTTAATAAATGTAATGAAGATGTCGTTAATATACCTTGTTCTTAGCCACTTTTAATGGGTATAGCGTTGTAACAAGAACATTTTCAGCGGCAGCTCAATCTCCATTGAGGAGGTTGTTGTTTTGCTTGCTTTAAAATTCAGATTATGATTTGATTTCCTGGCACCGGCAACATTCGTCTATGGCATATGTCTGCATACATACATACATGTGTGTATGTATTATATAATACATGTACATACACATGTACATATATATATACATGTACGTGTATTTACAACCGTATCCCTATCCTCATAGTATACCCTTATTCTACCGAGTTCATTAGTTTGTTTTGGGGCCTCGTGCCTTCAGCCTGGCACCGGTCTAGTTGTTATTCATAGATTGGGAATTAAAAGCAGCCATTGGCAATTGTCACCATCTTTTACACACCCACACCCACACCCACACCACACACACACACACACATTCTCTCTCTCTCTCTCTCACATCTTTTCTGTCTCTCATACACTCTTGTTACATGACCAATAACTGTTGAATTATTTGTTTGCTTTCCCCATCCCCATCCGCATTTGTTGAGTGGGGGCACAATCGGGGGAATGCAGAAAGTATGGCAGAAGGGAGATTTGATTTCCAGAAAGGGCGTGCTATCTGCTGGAGTAAATCAGTGCCTGCTACATTGCCTAGTCAGGATCTTTATCGCTAACAGTACTTGAATTGACCATCTTAATCTTGAGATATATCTATATATATAAAATTCTTTAAGCAATAGCAATAGGAATTGCAAGAGTGATGTTTCCACTGCCCAAACCGTAAAAGCTAAAAATTTCGAAAAATTACAGTAGCTTCCTATCATGGAGTAGGTGAGCACTAAGAAACAATTTCGGAAAATTCCATCGGAAAATGGGGAAAATTCATTGAAATCTTTGTTCCTAACTTTTTTGTTAAATGTCATCTAAATGATATCTAAATGTTATCTAAATGTGGGTATGCTCAGCTGTGAAATGATTATTTCATATTTGTAAAGTATATTGAAGATAAAGTCAAGAAATAATTTCATAATTGGATTAGTTGAATAAAAAAAATACCACGAAAACTGAAAGGTATTTAACTTTTATTGTATTATAATAGTATATTATTTATATTTACATATTACATTAATGTATGTATATTCCATTATTCTGATCCCAATAATGATTATTTTATTTTTTGATAAAAACCTAACGTAAAATTAAAATATTTTTTTGAAAAAAATATTTCATCTTCATTAAGTAGTTTATTTCATGCTCTTAAAGTAATTAATTTCTTTTTTTTTAAATAAAAACTTTCAAAGAAATATTTATTTCCTTCATAGGGAAGAAAAGAAGTTTAAAATTCAGAAGACTTCAAATATTTGTAATTATTTTGTTAAATACCATTTTATTATAAATATAAAATGAGCATTAAATATAATATAAAAATAGCTCTAGAACAAACAAAAAATAGATAAAGTATGATACCTAAAATTTAAATGAATTAACTAATAATTACTACAATGCACTCATATGCATATTTTTATTATTATTTTTAAGTAATCAATTAACAAAAACAAAAACAAATATTTTATAAATTATCAGTTGTTTATTTTCCAGGCATTGTATATTAATACTAATAAAAATAACAATTATATTATGCATTAGATAATTTGGCATGCAAATTTACAGTTAATAGCAAAATTTTGTTAAATGTGTAGGCATTTAGTATTTAATGAGATTTTGTTTTTGGATTTAACTAAGTTTTGGAATATTACGGATCCGGGAACAGTTCGTCTTACATTCCGGAAATTCAGACTTGAGTTTTCTGTTTTTTTCATATTAATTATTATTATTATTTGATTTTGTTTTTTTTTGTTTGTTTTTGCTGTTTAATGCAGATGGATGTGTATGTGTGTGTTGTGTGTGGCATGTGGCATGTGGTGCATTCTGTAGCTGATCTCTTGACACGCTCCTCGTCAGGGCGCAGGTTTGGTTACTCTGGTCAAAACACGGCCAATGGCAAATGGCAAATGGCTTGCAGTCTGGGGCACATTAAATGCATAAAACAATGGCAGACAGTTTGACGCTGGTTGGCACGTTGCAGAGTTGCCAAGTTGCCGAGTTGCCAAGTTGCAAGCTGGAGTTATTCGCATGTGCCACATGGCGCACTATGGGATCCATTTATCTCATACGTCACATAAATTTAATTATTCGTTAGAAAATCTCATTCCACTATAAGTAAAAACAGTTTATGATTTATAGTTTTTAATTTTACGTTAGGTTTTTATTTTTTTTTTTAATTTTGTATTATTTTCCAATTTTTATTGTATTTTTTTTACTTATTTTTTTAAACGAATTACAGTAAAATATTCGAATTTTAATATAAATAAATCAATGAAATTAAAAAATTCGCTTAGAGGAGATTACGTTTTTCATAATTAATTAATTAATTAAATAATTAATTGAATTATAATTTCGAATTAAATTAAGGCGTCTTATACCGAAATCGCCCATGGTGCGTAGGTCGATTTTTATGAGCGTCGTCGTTGACAGCTTAAAAGTCTCTTAGCATGAAAAATATGCTGGAATGGAGGCTTTTGTAGTAGTTGTTGTTGTTGTTGTTATTGTTATTGTTGTTGTTGCTCAGTAAAAACTTTGACTTTTGATGTGTTCTGGCGATAAGATTTTGAGCGAGTGCTACGATTTATGCCCCTGCCCCGTGCAACAGGCTGTGGCGCGGAGAGTCGCACTTTTAACTTATCTGTTGCATGTGACAATCAACTCATTTTAGCATTGCCACTTTCAGTAGATATGTATGTACATACATACATACATCTGTTTATGTGGAAGCAGTGGGCAAGGGGTTGCACTCTTTGAGCTGTTGCCATTTTTCCTCTTTTTGTTTTTGTTTTTTTTTTTTGTTTTTCATTTGTTGCCATTTTGACCATAATTAGCGCTGCTTGACGCGTTTTATGCGCGTTTTAAGTGCAATTCTCGAACTCGGGAATCACGATCAAAGCGATTTCAGGCTGTAAATTTAGTTCACAATTTGTGGAGCGAATGTCACGATTGCAGCGATTGCTGCGATTTTATCGATTGCATCGATTTACTGTATCGATTATCACTATAAATCGTACTCAAAGCGTCCTCAGTTCGCAATTGATACATATGGAATATCAATGACAATTTTTCAAATCGAATTTGAATCCTTGAGTTCTTCTACTCTTAATCAAAATCCAAAATATAAAAATAATAATATTATATTAGTTCTTTCTGTTTTTTTTTAAAACAATTCAAAACAATTTAAATTTTTTAAATTATTGATAATTAAAAATTAAAAATAGAAAATTCCAAAATTGGAAGAGAAAATATTTTAAATAAATTATTTAATTTATATTTGAAAAACCTGAAAAATCTCAAGTTATCAAAAATGAGAAGTTGTAAAAATTCATTTAAATTATCTAAAAAAATGTAAGTAGGATAATCTTAAGTTTTGAATTCAATTTCGAATAACACTTTTCTTGCCCGCTTAAAAAAACTGAAAAGTAATGTTACTATTAATTTTATTGTTATTATTCCAAATATTTTACTTAGCTTAAAATATTCGAAACAAATGATATTCTACTTTCGAAAATTTTCAAAAACATTAAAAATGTTTATTTTATTAAATTATTTTTTTTTTTTGTAATTTAAACTATCGACATATGAATGTTCAAAACGTTTTCTCCGCTTTCATTTTGCTCTCGAAAATGTTGTGTCGCCTTTTGGATAAACATGATTTTGTACTTTTATTTAATGCCATATTTAAATTAATTTAATTTGATTTCTGATTTCGTTTCTATGTGTGCTTCTATCGCTTCTATCACACGTGTGTGTGTGTGGAAGGTATTAGATGTGTATTTATACCCACACACATACATACACACACACACATATATACATACATATATATTTATCGATCATGCTCTAGAACGCACAAAATTAGCATACGACTTATCGCCTTTTGCTGTTGTTTTTGCTTGTTTGTTTCTTTGTTTGTTGGTTGTTTGTTTGTTTGTTGTTGGTTTGTTTGTTTGTAATTTGTTTGTTCGTTGTTGTTGTTGTTACTGTTACTGTTATTACCATCATTGGTCACAGCCCATTTGTCTGCTAGAAACAGAAGAAAGAGATAAACAATTTCGTGTGCTTTGCTTTTGTTATTGCTGTTAAGGTTTGTACGATTTTGTCTTCGCCTTTGTTGGCCGCTTTTATTATAATTTTCCATTTTTGTTTTTGTTTTTATTTTTGTTTTTGTTTTTATTTTTATTTTTATTTTTATTTATTTTGTCATCATGATATATAACTAGCGATAAGACAAATTCGAATCGCCTCCAACGAACGCATAAATAATTTAACAAATCTAACAAAAAATCCAAACAGTGAAAGCTATACTCGAAAACTGCCAGACTAGAGAGTACCCTGTAAATATGAAACACTCATACCCTCTCTATAATATATGATATATCTATGTATATACACATAATTTGTTAAAGAAAAGATGATTCGTTAAATATAAAAATATATACATATACACATACGTATGCGTGCACATACACATATACGAACATGGGCATAGTCGTAGTTATATTAATTAATAAACGAAAAAAAAAACAAAACAAAAGCAAAAAAGGAACATCAAATTTCGTTAAAAAATTCATAAATTTCATTTGAAGCGTTTGCTCCTAACGAGGGTCAATAATGGGCAAACGTCAATATTATTAAATATAAATGCAATAAGAGACCCAACAGCAGCAACAGCAACAACAACAACAACAATAATAATAACACAAATAACAACAACAACAACAACAACAACAACAAATATCAAATACTGATGAAAAGAGCCGAGCGCGGCGTAAAAACGCGGACGCGACATTGCGTGATGAACATTTCTCAATGGTTATCCGAATTGATGTGGAAGGTATATGGTATATGCATATGTGTATGTATATATAGTGTATGTGTGTATAGATGTAGAGACATACATTTATGTATATGTATATGTGACTGCCTTGGTTGAGGAATGAATGATCTGAGTTCGCGGCACGGAGTACAACTTCGTCTGAGACCCTGGCCGAAAAATAAAATGACATGACATGTTGTTATTAAGCCGAAATCAAAATATATCAAAAAAAAAAAAAAATATATATATATATATATATGTATACATACATATATGGTAAATGCATATATATAAAGGTACAAATATTGGATAAATATATAGGTATAAGTGTATATTGTATGCAGGAATATACACAGACAGTAATTTTTATGAATGAAATCACGGAAGGTGCCAATGGGCAAGGGGCAAGGGGCTAGGGGCAAGCGGCAAGCGGCAAGGGGTACGGGTCAATATACATAGATCTGAACTGGCGCTGTATATGAAACTGAATGCCACACCCCAACAAAGTCATCGCAGTTGTTGGCGGCAGCATCAAGGCGATTAGCGAAAAGCGGTAAATGTTGTGTTAAACCTCAATTAAGAAGCGGCCGATTCGAGATCTCTCTCAAAACAAGAAGATCAACAAAACAAAAAAAAAAAAAGAGGGAATAATCAGAAAAAAATAAAACTGAAAACCCAAATCCAAGTCCAAACCCAAGCCGAAACCGAAACCGAATCCAAAACAGGATGTTAAGTTGCGCAATTTGAATTGGCTTTGACTGACGCCACACGCCAGGCCAAAAGTCTCGAAATTTACGAGCGCAGAGCCAGATCCGGAGGGAACATCCATCGAAGAGCTGGCCGGCGACCTGGCGAGCGGCGTTGACAGAGATCTAAATGATCTTTTCGAGCGATGGAGATCACGCGAGTCGTCGTCACCGGCGCCTGGCAGGAGCTTGAGGAGTAGGTAAACCTCTTTGCCTCTCATTTGCTCATTCGCTCACTTGCTCATTTGCTCAGTTGCTCATCTGATCATCTACTAGTCATCTCATCCCATGCGCTCAACTGTTAAGTGCTTTTTAATTTGTTTATGTTGAAGCGTTTCCCCTTGAACTGTTCTTATCCCCCGCTCATTCTCCATCGAAATCCCCTGGCATTCATCATCGACAGCGCTTTTATCGGGAATCCCGGAGAACTGAGTGCAATTACGACACCTTCAAAGCCGATGTCCCCCTCCCACCGGCCAGGACCATATTGCCACTTAACATCATCCCGTGGGGGTTGTCCACCCCATTTCTTGGTTTCAATCTCTGGCTTGATTGGGGGGTGGTTGTTTGCCTTTCAAACTGGACTGGGTATCTATCTGCACGCCCTGCTGCCTCTGACTAAGTGCCAAGGCCTAATTAAAATAACTTGGCCAACAGTGTGAAATTTACACGCAACTAACCAAGCATCAATCTCCCCGGCCACCCCCTGTCCGCTCCTCGCTGCCAACCCTGCCACCCTGCCGACAAACCTGGTAGACCACCAGCATTAATGGCCGTTGGGCATTTTGTAGGCACTTTAATGAGTCCAAGCAATAACTGGGAAAATCCATATACTTTTTTGTATCCACATACACACATACACTCATACACTTATCCTATATATAAGTATATATTCATGCCCCAACCCACCCCAACCCCCAACCCCCTTCGCTTTCCACCAACCAATGTGTCACATTTCATGTCTTTTTAAATAATTTGTGGGCGAGTGTGAACATTTTCTCACTTTGCTTTTTTTTTCGTGTGTTTTTCATTTTTAATGAACTTCCATTGCAGATGTTTTTTTTAGTTTTTTTTGTTTTGTTTTTTTTTTTTTTTAAATTTTTTATTATTCATTTGTTGCTGTTGTTTGTGTTGGGTGGAGCGAACTTAAGTGCCGTTAGATTTTTGATAAGAAAGCCCAACAAACAAACAAAATGGCGACAGCTCCACAGTAAAATTTGCTCGACCAGAGAGAGAGAGAGAGAGAGAGAGAGAGAGAGAGAGAGAGAGAGAGAAAGAGCAACAGGAGACAGATAATTTATTTTGCGATGCGTGATTTATATTGGAGACAATAAAAGAGTTTAAACGGATTATTCGTAGTAAATATGAATACGAATCTGAATACGAAAACGATTTCGAATACCCTATGTTACCTAGTAGTAAAATTCTGCTTTAGTTTTAGTAGTTTCGATTTCGAAAAGCTTCTTTAAAGCTTTTTTCAAAACTTCCTAAACAATTATTTTGGCATTTAACATATTTGTTTTTTTTTTTAATTAAGTTTTAAGCTTAAAAAAAACCAAAATATACAATATAATCAACCGTTCTGAAATTCTGTCTGTGGTGTAGCTGACTTATTGAGCGGATCGAAATTTATATAAATATTTGTTTATCGATAACGACTTTTTGAAAGTACAATATATAAATAATAATAAATATTGAAATATATTAATCAAATATCGAACTCTAAAAGGATTATTTTCGTATTTTTGATTATTCGTTCAATATTTTTCAAAAATCCGTAATACATATATTTCATAATACATACAATATGTACATACATTTGATTATAAAAAAAAAAAATCGTGAAAGTTTTGATTAAAAAACGCAATTTTTTTCAGTTTCATTTGATGTGATTTTATAAATTTAAATTGTTTTGAATTGGAAGGAAATCTTCTTGTAAAATAATTGATTGAATTTAAATGCATATGTTGCATATGTGTATGTATATACATATGTTTAAAATTCTTGCATATACATGTAAAGGGTATACATACATGCATAATAAAAGATGCTACTATTATTTTTTTTTTGTAAACTCATTTATTCATGCGAATATTTGGACAATAGGAAAATCCATTTTATATGCAACACAACAAGAAGACAGCATAATGGTTATAAATATACGTATGTACATGTACATATGTATGTATGTACGTACATGTACGTATATTTCCATACAGCTCTGTTCACTCAAATAGTAGCACTTAGCCCTCTTGGGCTTAAACTAAATATCTAACATTGCAAATGGAAAAAAACAATAAACTTTAATTAACTCCAAACCCGATTATAGTGTATTGCACAAATGTATGTAATATATACAAATACTATGTTATTTGTTGTTATTGTTTTTTTTTAAATATTTAGTTTTTTCTGAACAAATTAATTACAAAAAAAAAAGAAAAAAGGAAAAGAAATAATGGTTAAGTGGAGTTGATTTGCTACTAATTATCTGAACATAAGTGTGAAGCGATAAATACAGATGTATGTATGTACATGTGCATCTATATGGATACATATAAATGTGTGTGTGTGTGTGTAGCAATAAGAAGATATACACCACAATAACAACAACAAAAACAACATTGCCAACAATAAAACCAATTGCTGTCATTTGTAATGAAGCCATTTTTAACGCAAACTGCAGATGTACGTACATACATATACATTTATACATATGTACATACATACGTACATACGTGTACTTATTATGTATGTAAAGATGACAACAATTACAACAAAAACAACAACAACAACAACAACAGTAACATCATCTCCATCAGCAACAACAACAACAAGAAGAACAGCAACTTCCGTCCGTCCCCCAAGAGTCTGGCACGTCCCCCCAAGTAAATATACCGCCCACCCCTCTCAAGCACACCTGTCCCCCTGCCCATACCAGTCGCGATTTCTTTCATCCTTTTGTTTATGCCCATCTCCCCCACTCCCGTGACCGTATATGTATATGTATATGTATATGTACATACATATAATGTATCCGATCCAGTTGCCAGAGTCATTCACTTGCACATTAGGCAGCAAATTGACATCGATACTAAACAACAGCTAAGACGGGTGCGTGCGAGATAGAGACAGAAACATAGAGAGAGCGAGAGAGCGAGAGAGAGAGAGAGAGAGAGGGAGTGGGAGAGGGGGGGAAGAGAGAGCGAGAGAGAGAGAGATAAACGACTGTGAGAGCGCGCCTATAACATTGGGTGTGACAAAGAGCGAACAACAGTATGTGAGAGAGAGAGAGAGAGAAAATGTGTGTGGAAGAGAGAGGGCATCATTTAACTGCTGCCAATTTACTGTTTAAATGCCAAACAAAAAGTGTTAACAAGCGCAAAAATAACAAAAGAGAAAAACACACTCACACACACGGACACATATATAGACAAACGTACGTACACACACTCACACACACACACAGAGCATAATGAAGGAAACATAAGAGAGCATGCGAGCATGGCCCATTGCCATAATAATAATAATAATTGTGTGTGTTAGAGCAAGAGCGCTATATGAACTGAAGGCGAGCGAAATGCGTGAGTGAGTGTGTGTGTGTGTGTATTAACCAGTTTAATGGGGCGGAGCCTACAGATGCCGAAGTACGATTGCTTGTGCTGGACCAAAACAGGGTTGCAGCATCCTGAAGAGTAAAGTAAGAACAACAATCACAGCAATAGCAACAGCAACAACAACAACAACAACAACAACAACAACAACAACAATAATAATAATAATAATAATAATAATAATAATATTAATAATAATAATAATAATAATAATAATAATAATAATAATAA
>JBAMCR010000579.1:0-15000 GCA_037075045.1 Mulgravea parasiatica
ACAGTGACAGTGACAGTGACAGTGACAGTGACAGTGACAGTGACAGTGACAGTGACAGTGACAGTGACAGTGACAGTGACAGTAACAGAAAAGGATTCCTGGTTAGAGTACCGTGCATAATCCTGGTCATGTCCTGTAATAAGCATAAACCAAAGACGTAGCACGGGCCAAATGTATTCATGGGCTCACATGACAGGGGCAGGGGCAGGGGCAGGGGCAGGGGGTGGGCAGAGGCACAGGCACAGGCACAGGCATGGGCACAGGAACTATCCGTCTATGAAAAGCCGCAGACGAGGTGTGTCCTTTGTCCGGTTGAGCGTTGTATCTGCCGCAGCGGCTGCCTGATAATGGTTCAATTATTTTTCCGCCCTATTTAACTGCAAGTAAAGTGGGAAAGTCAAAATGTGAGCTCAGTTGGCGCTGTTGGGATGGGATGGGCAGGCAACCTCGTCGCTCCGGATGTGTTGAACAATTTTCCGGCCATAGACGACAGACGTGCAACACATTTACCCATGCTACGTGGTGCCCAACATCACACCTCCCCCCCCCCCCCTCCGCCCCGCGCGCTCAACACTTCTTCCTGTTCCCTATTGGCTTTGCCAACCGCAAAAATTTGTCACACGTCATGCAACCACGCCCCAATCGGAGGCGACACACACGGACATACACACACACACACACACACACCAACAAACGAGGGCTGCTTAATTAATTTTAATCTATTCTCTAGCATCTCTCTCTCTCTCTCTCTCTCTCTCCCTCTCTTTGTCTGATGAATTTTTATACAACAAACAAACAAATAATATAATTTATTATTTAATTTAATTGATGTAGTTTGTATGTTAATACTATTAGTTTGTCTGTTATTTTTGGAGCAACCCTCGCACCAACGTATGTACGCATATATTTAGTAGCATTTACCAAACTAGGAACAAAAGCGTTTTATATACCGCATTGTCAGCTTGTTTCATGTGGGCGTCGTCATTTGGTTAGGACTAAACGAATCCTTGCGAATCCTTGCGGATCCTTGGTCTCCCGTTCCGAGGTGGTAATAAGCATGTGGCGTCCAGACCTGCGCAGAAACTGGACAGCGATAAATGGTCAAAATACCATCAATCTATTGTACATACATACATGTATATACATACACTAGCAATCCCGTCCTGAGTTGCTACTTCTTCATGTCCACACCACCTTAGACTTGAGAGGCTTTTCACACATACATAAAACATATACATACATACATACATATATACATACATAATAGTGTCCTCGATATAGTGGTCAGTATTACTTCCTGTAACGCGGCTGATCCGGATTCAAATCTCCGTTGGACGTGGTGGAGGGAGGGAGTGGGTGCCCAAAAAATGTACAGTGTTGCCAAATCATTTTAATAAATATCCTATCAACAACGACCATGAGATTCACAGTTATGAACAGAAGAGGAGGTGGGGGATGAGGAGGGGTGAGGGGAGCACTTTTGAGAATCCACTTGGCTTCCTGGACACTCGCCAAATTGTGAATTATTCGCAAATGGCAAAGTATACAAAATTAATTAACATTTGCGTAGTCGGCTTCCTCGGAGCACTTAAAAGGCAAAGCGAAAAGGAACCCTGTTAGCGACTGACGAGAACTTCAGCATGAAACAAGGACATTGAAGGGATAACAAGGACCTCCAGATCTAGTCTGAGCCTTTATAATTCAGTTAAACAGCTTATGGTTAAATCCAATGCGAACTTAACTATTTTTAATACCCTTTCAATTGAAAATGAGGAAAGTAAATACAAGCAAATGGGTGTATGTATATGTTGTATATACGTATGTATGTCTATGTACATGCATGTATATATGATTATATACTTATTATCTGGATCAATCGGGAAAAACATTTTGCTAACCTCAATTTAGGATAAAAAATAAATTTAATTATAATCTAAATGTTACCGAATCCGCAATTCTGATAATAAGAGAGAGAGAGAGAGAAAGAGAGAGAGAGAGAGAGAGAGAGATAGACAGAGAAAGAGAGAGAGAGAAAGAAACAGTGAAGATAAATAAAAAAGAGAGGGCGCATTAGTTTCTTTGATTATGTCTTTACGCCGAATTGAATAGTTTGCGAATAGTTGTGGAAATTCCGGGAGGATGTCATGTCCTTTATTGCATTCTTATCACTTTGCCTTTAATTAATAGCCAAATAAATACAATCACATACACATACGTATATTGCTAGTAAAATATTTCCACTTCAATCAGATTGAAATTTCCCTTTCTTGTTTCTTGTTTTCCAATTTTACCTCAACATGCTCACATATCAAACTTGACAGTTGACTACAATCTAAAAGGATTATTTTCCACAGACTTAGCACATCATAATCATAAATAGGACGAATGTGGGGGTGAAACTGATGCAATGTGGCTATATACATACATACATGTGTATATTGTAAATACATATTCATATCCCGCAGATTGTCCCGAATTATGACGACCGCATAATGTCCTTTTGGGGGGCGATGGACCTAAGCTCGAGTCCAACCAAATGTAATCCAATTGAGATTTCATGCCGTAGACGAACTTAACTCGCCTAATTTCGTCCTTCGCCTTTCGTTAAGTAAGCCGCAAATAATCATGTGGGACTGCCTTTTTGCGGATCTATGTCTAAGTCCTTGTACTCATTTAATGTCCCGACGTAAACAAAACAAAACACAAAATAAAAGAAGATAGAGATAACAAAAAAAAAACAAAAAACAAAAAATAAATAAACAAAGGAAGAAATACAGCCTTCAATAATCAAGTGGATTGTGTTGACAAGTTTATTTGTTTAATTTGCGTGGAACATGCCATTTTTAAGTTAAAGCCGCGCCTAAAACAAAACAAAACAAAACAACAAAACCAAAACCAACGACAACAACAACAACAACACAGCAAAAAGGACTATAAGGATAATAAACATAACACACAATAGTGTGGAATGAGACGGCGACCCGGTCTCGCCGAGGTGCGGCCTAGCGGGTTTATTTGATGTGTTCGAGGTGGAGTAAATGGGGAGGGGAGGCTCCTGATGAACATTTTAATTATATCCAGTATCCACGAAATTTTGCTAGCTATTAAAACTGACAGCAAGGACATCAAGGGACATGTTGACGTCGATAAAGCATATGCTCATGATTTCGATCGCATTGCGAATTGTGTTGATCATATACGGATCGGGGCCACTTCAAAAAAAAATCGTATAAAAAAAGAAGAAGAAGAAAAAGGCTCAGTACTGGGACTTGCCCCTTCCTCAGCTGCCGCAGAGTACACACCAGCCAGTGCCACCGCTGTCTACCGTTGAGGGTATTGACATTCCCTGCGGTCGGGATGCGCCATCCTGCCGAGAAACAGTGCCTTATTAATAAGTCTTTTTCTACCATACCATATACAATGCCATATACCCTGTCCACATGGAGTGCTATGCTGGCAAAGGGTATAAACACACACTGAAAGCGCTTGTAACAGTCTCAATTCGTTGAGTAGCAATACTTTTTGTATCTACTGTAAATTTCATTCAAATGTTTTTGTTTTTTGTTTATTATTTTTATTTTTGGTGTTTACTTGTTGCTGTACAGGGTATGTACATAGGTGGTTGTAAGGACTTTTAATATGGCGACGTGACATGGGTTTTGGCATTATTTTATTCCCGCTTTGTTTGTTAAACTAATGAAATAATTAATAATTCTGAAGTGACCAAATATCAAATAATCAGCACAGTCATTTCAGGCAATAAACGCGAAATAATTTCATTTATTGACTCAACTTGCCTGAAGCTCAGGGAGTGCCAAATGCCAAATGCTAAATGCCAAATGCCATGTGCCATGTGGCATGAGGCATGAGGCATGGGGCATGCGGCATGTGGCATGCGGCATGTGGCATGTGGCGTATACTCGGATAAAAGGTGGCCGCCTTGGGACCCACGATTCCCGTCTGAGCATGCAACATGAGTGTGTACACACACACACACACTTGTATGTATGTGTGGATAGACCCAAAACCTTATATCGATTATGTACATACGTTCGTATGTGTGTAGGTGCGTTTGTATGTACGCTATACTACAAGTATCACAGAGCAGGCGAGGTCTGCACCTTAATATTGTATCCTGACCTTGTTGCCACAGAAAAACATGAACAGGATACTGGGAAACAGGACGAACTCTGAAGCTGGCACTAGCCAAATACCGGTAAGAGTGTATGTACAATATATGTATACATACATACACGTACAAGTACACGTACACGTACATATCATACATACGTTCGCTTATCGGACCTATGGCTTGAATCATTTTTTTTTTCGCTCACTTGTTGGGCGTTGTTGCGGTTCATTCAACTTGTTGTGAATGTTTTGTTTTTAGGGTTACTCCCAGGGCTGCAAAACGGAACATAACAGCGCCGGATACGGAAATAATTTGTCATTTTATTTCTATTTTATGATTATTCATTCCTGAAGTGCCTTGCTGACCAAACTTATGGCTCTATTATCCTTGATAACGTCAAGCACACGTTTCATCCATACTAAGTTGCTGGTATTTAATTATACATACACTCTCATACATTCATATGCATATACATATACACATACATACATACATACATACATACATACATAGAGCATTGGTACTTTAACAAGAAAATTGCCATTTTCCCATACAAAATACTTATGAATGTTCTTTATGCAAAGTAATTGCCCATTTCCACAGCAAGGACATTTCTGAGTATGTGCTCGTATGTCCTTTCGCTTACGTTGGATAACGGCCAACGATATGCAAATACAATAAATATTTATGATTATTAATTATACTATATTATATTAATTTTGCACGTTACATTTCTATACGATTCTTAATTTCTTGTTAAACATTTGCAATTGTTGTTATTTGATTAAATTTATATTAAGAAAAGTGTATGTACATTTATGTATATGAGTATGTGTGTGTGTGTGTATATATATGCATGTGTGTAGTATATAGTAGCAAAATACTAATAAATACTACTTAAAGGCTTGCTGTCAATACATTACCCGTCGTCTTATACCCGATATTGTGTTTGGTAGTTTTAATACCCTACACAATACCCTTCACTCTGCTGGCAGGGTATCATATTGTTGTGCAGGGTGTAAGTAACAAATATGCACAAATATTGTACGGTTGAGGGGGCTTAGGGTATGTTGACTTTTATTTTGATATTTTGGGTGCTTGGCAAATTCATTCATAATTATTATTGGGTGTACACACAGGACTCATTACAGGAGCTGAGCCTGTCTGAAGGATTTTATGAGTACATTGGCGCCATCTAATTTATTTGGACAATGTTCCCGATCAAATGATTAATTAACCGGAGGGGCGAGGAGGGGTTGGGCATACTACATATTTACTATTGTATTTGTTGGATTATATTATAATAATAATTCGAGTATGTAATAGGCACGGGCATTATTAATGGGGAACAGAAATGATTTGGGATTGCGTATAATGTGTAATTCTCGGTTGATCACATTCTCAGTTCGCCAAATGAGTCGAATAGCCGAAAGTGAACTCTTAATGAGCCGGAAAATGCTAACAAAGCGTTGGCCAAACTGAAAAAATAAGCGAAACCCTTCGCCCTTCGTCCTGCACCCTTCATTCCCCACTTTCCTTTTACCATCTGACGACAAGGAAACAAGGAATCAATTTCAAAGCAAGGAGCAAACCATGCCAAGGCACCCCAGGAACAGGATATTATAATACAATACATACAAATACATGTATATACATACATACACATACACATATACATATACATATACAAAACGAATGAAACGAAAGTGAATAGTAAAAAGCAAAGCAACAATATTAAGGCAAACAAATGAATCGAAACTATGAATGACTGAGTTTTCCCCAAGTGTTTGCCTTGGCTAGGGGTGGGGTGGGGTGTAGTTTCGGTTGGTTTTGAGATTGGGGGAGGGGGAGCGAATTTGCGTTGACTTTTTGCAACATTGTTTACACTCTATTTGAATATTATTAAAAAGAAAGAAAAACAAGAGGGGAGAGAGAGGGAGAAAATAGAGATTATTTTCTTATAAATAATGTTGATTTTTTTTTACATTTTCTTGCTTACATACATATACATGTAAATGCATTTATAGTCAATTTAAATAATAGTATTATAATTACCGCTGCGTATTATTTATTTATTATTTTTTCTATCATTAAAACTTTAAATATTTTACACAGAGCTTTAATGATTAAAAGTTAGAACTCGAAAGAGATCGAATTACTATATCAAATGCAGTCAATGTAAAGCAGACAAAGAAGATAAATGTGTTAGATTAATTAAGTTAATTTAATTAATTTGAGTTAATTTAAAACAACAGCCTCAGCTGTCTGTAAAAGTGACAGCAACACAAAGAAAACAAATTTGCCAAATAATCTCAAAGCAAGTGAGAGAGAGAGAGAGAGAAAGATTCAGTTTAAAAAACAAAGGAGATCGACAATGGAATACCCTAACAAAGGGTAATATATACATACATATGTATATACATGTATGTATTCATGTATATATGCTTTGGAAACATAATCCTCTATTCACATGAAATATTAAATGAAAATAGTTTCATGAACAATATGCGACCATTTAAATTAAAGCTTTAATTAAAATATATTCTAAACACAGTTCAAAGGACAGAAACAAAAACAAAAACAAAAAGAAAAACGAAAAACGAAAACGAAAATGAAAACAAAAGCGAGAACAAGAGGAAAGACAAAAGGAAGAATAATGAAAAGGACTCTGTTGTTCAATTTGCGCTTTTGTGCTTACATCATTTTTGTGGTTAGGTCTCAATACTCACTCGTATGTAATGCTAGTCATGCAATCTAACCATCTACATACACGTCTGAATTATACTCGTATTTTAGTAGACTCCCCCCCATACACTGAAGCCCCATTCAATATTTCCCTTCACTTCACTTCAGTTTCACTTTCACTTTTCTATTTTCCCCATTTCCCATGCCCCCATATTTCATTTTCTTCATTTTCTCCTTTTTTTTTTTGCAAATCACGGCTTTAAAAGAACGAAAGGCCAAACAGTTTATTTATTATTATTATAAATTTTATTTTATTTTTATTTTTATTTCTTATGTTTTTTTTTTTTTTTTTGGGAACTAGTTTTAGGACGTGTCAAATGGTTATGTCGTGGGTGTGGCGGGGGGGGTAAGCTGATGTAGTTGAACATATAACAAAATCGAAAGCCACATGCTGTGCCAAAAACTAAGAATATACACTGCTCCAATGTTCCGATGCTCCACTGCTCCGATGGTTCGATGCTTCGATGCTCCAATGCTCCTCGAATACTCAAATACTCAAATACTCAAATGCTCCAGTGCTCCGACACTCTCGATACACTCGTCGTGTGGCAGCTAGCAACAGCTGCGCGTGGCATAGTTGAAAGCACTTAATTATGTGCGAACATTTTGTGTGGCATGTTTCAAGGGCGTTCGGCCATCAAGTCATTTATAATCTCCAGTGCTTATGGCCCATCCAATTTTGCCAGCCCGCCCGCAGGGTCAATACGCCCCCCCGCCCGATACGCCGCAATGTAAATCAAAGACACTTTCGCCACATTTATTGGGTACGTTAACTTGGCCAAAGATGCGATAAGCAGAAGAAGGAGCAGCGGCTGGAGAAGCTCAATCATTGACTGGATATATGGACAACTGTTACACAGGGCTTGAATGGACTCGCCGGCATGTGAAATGAATGTGTAACGAGTGTGTGAATGTGTGCAAGTACTCATACGGTATTTGTTGAGTGCAAAGTTAAGTCCTAAACGAATCAATGAAATATGTATCGTCATACATACTATAGTACTGTATGTATGTATGTATGTATATGTGTATGTATGTATGTATGTATGTATGTATGTATGTATGTATGTATGTGTGTATCTAATCAAGTTTTGAAACTAAGAAACCCAAAAAAAAAACAGTGATAATATTATACGATTTATATAATATATTATGGCATATATGTTACATATACGATATATATAATCTTATTCCACATCTCACTTAATATTATATACAGTATTATTCCCATATGCCTATCCCCTTTCTCCTCCTTGCTCTCCTTGTGCCCACTTTGCGATAACAAGAATCAAATATGCTTATTCTGGGCAACTGATTCTGAGGGTTTAAGCCTTGCCAAAGGCGATGTTAGCGTCTTCAAATAACGGGACCGGGAACGGACTCAGACGCTTTTGGTTATTTTGTTTTTGGTTACAGCTGCATTTGGCTTAGTGCAGGAAACGGGACAGACAGACTGAAGTTCATATTTGTTTATAAAATTGTTGTTCTCACTGTTTGCAGTTAACTCGGCCATCCCTTTATTTATCCTTAATAATAAACTTGTTGTATGTGCGAGTATATACACATACATACACACAAATAAAAAATATATATTTCAATGAAAAATTAAATTAATTTGCATCTTTGAAATTGTAATCAAAATCTTATATCGAATATGTTGAAATTAATTTTCCAAACCGAGAAAATATCACTCAACTTACCGTCATATACATTTCATATGTATGTATGTATGTATGTATGTATGTATGGCTTTGGCTTTTTTGGTTTGCTTTGATTATAACGCAAGTCAATTAGTCAAAACGAAATGTTTTCTAAGTATTAATTATTCTGTATATATTGTTAATTAATGAAATGCCGCACAATTTCTTGATTCGTGTTAAATGCGCTTACGCTTCAAAGCATTTGCTTTATAATTAAATACGGTTCTTCACTCAAATAGTATATTATTAATTGTAGTTGCATGTGTGTGTGTGTGCGGTGTGTGTGTGTGTGTGTGTGGCTCATTGATTAAGTTATGCCAAAAATGATGTTCATTTCAATTAGCAGCCAAATTGCAATTATGCCAATCATTTAAGAAAATTCAACACAAACAAAGTGTTTAAAAGACTTTTCAACTCCTTCCTCCCCCCCCCCCCCACCCCCCGGTTTATTTGTATGTATATATATGGTTGGTATGTGCGTGCAGCACATACAGTTGGGGGGGTAGGGGAGGGAGGCAGCGAGGCTGAGAGTCACGTTGAAAAAGGTTTCGTGCGTGATGTTGCCGCTCTTTGGCAGCTTTTTGTGGCAACAAACGATTCGCATTTGATGTAATTCAACTAATAAAATATTTGCAATTGTCGCACATACTACATACATACTACATACACATACACATACACATACACATACACATACACATACACATACACATACACGTACACATACAGATACACGAAGTGCATTTCTTTTATTCGCAAATTTTCAATTCGCAAACATCGAAAAGCACTTTTGCTCGAAAGTTGAATAAAAATAAAATAAAATATAAAATATTATTATTGCACAATACAAAAATCTATTCATATACAAATGCCAATTTTGCATAATTTATTTAAATATATGCAGACGTATGTATACTCGTATATGTATATGTATATACTTCAAGTTTTCTATGCTCGCTTTGGAATGCCAACAAATTGAATACTCTATGAATGAATCACTTTTCGAAATTTAAATATAATAAAGAATGAATTTTGCGAATTAAGTCAACAGTATTAAATACCAGCTTGGTATATCTTATGTATTAAGTGGTATATACACATTCACAATCATATTACAGGGTATCTGCTTGGGCTAGCCAACTTGAATGGTGCTTTCGTTTTTTCTGTTGATTTAGGCCTGACTGGGTATTGCATTCGGTATAATCTCCTTAGCCATTTTATTTTTGCTGCCATCCCTTGCCCCCTGCCCCCTGCCCCTTGCCCCCTGCCACTGCTCCTCTGCCTTACCCCACATAGATGTTGGCTCGCCTCGAATATTGCGTTTGCGTTTGTATATGGTTATCAGTCTAGATGTTCAGCCAGCTGCTTAATTATTCACGCTTTGGCTGGTAAGTCCGCCTGGCAGCTGACACACTTTGTCCTTGCCTGGCTCTGGCACTGGTGCTGCGATTGTCCTTGGCTAGCAGATTGGGTTCCTCCTAACCAGCTTGTCGACACTCAGGAAGGATACACCGGCAGGAGTGTGACGTGGGGGGGGGGGGGGGGGTGGGCACCACAATTAATTAAATGACACTCGAGTCTGGCAACTGAATTCGGTGCCGAGCGCAGTGCGCAGTGCGTATTATGGGAATAGTATTCGCATTTCGCATTTGATTCTGTTTGTGTGAATGGATGTCTGAATATACAAGTTGTACAAAGGGATCCGCAATTATTTCGCTTTGTCCTCGTTTTTTTTTTTCTATATTATTTTTTAGTATACCCTGCAAAAAAAAACAACAACAACAACAAAAGGAACAACAAAACAAAAACGCATTTAGCAAATATTTTGTCATACATACGAAGTGTATGTATGGTATGTACCATTTCAGCCATAGACTGCATCGACTATTAAAAGGATGAAATGTGGACACAAAGGCAGCTCGCTGATGCTTGATTCTATCCGTGAATGCATTCACATTTGTGCGAATGCGAACACTATTCACATGAAGCACACTTTAACACTAGAATGGCAAAAATGCCTCAACTCCGTCCATTTTTCGATCTTGTTTAAGCCAGGGCCACATTTCATTTCCATTTGTATGTATGTATGCAATTGTATGGTAATAGTATGCACATACATACATACATGCATATACAAACGCACTAGCAGTGAGTAGCTTCATTTTCCTTGCAACAAATAATAATTATATATTTAAGTACAACTTGCTTTTTAGTATCTTTAACGTACAACCCGGTATGTATGTATGTGCATGTATGTATGTATGTATGTGTGGGCATGTGTATGTATGTTTGGTGCAATTCGATGTGCCGATAAGAAACAAATGGATGCAAATACACGCGAATAGTATGTTATATTCACAGCGAGTAGAAGTATGTTACAATAGAAAGAAAGCGGTCAGATGTGCTCATTTGTTTATCCTTAAACATTAACATACATATATATATATGTATATGTGTGTGTGCGTGTGTGTGTGTATGGGCTTTAATGACTGGGTGGGAGCACTGCCAGCTGGCCAAGTGAGACTTCGATATCGAAATGTAGGACAAGTTAAGGAATGTTTGGATACCGCTGCCTGGATAATTGCAGCGTGTGGCAATACATAAATGGTGTTAACTTTTTTACATTCACACACACATTCACACGCATACACACACACACAAACACACTGCTACATACGCCTACTAGCCATGGTAAGCGCGTGATTGGAAATAAATTCAAATTAAATTGTGGTTGCATTTCCCCGCCGGAGTTGATTAAATGAAATGCATATCAAGTGAAATTTCTGCACGTTCGTTAAAGTATGCAATAGTTTTAAAACATTAACATACACTCGCACACATACATACACATCACATACATATATATGTGTATGTATATGTATTTGCAATATGAAGTGAAGGAAAAGCTAGAAAACGTGCAATAAACTCAAATCGATGACAAAAAATACAAAAACATTTCTCGCTGCCGTTGTTGCATTTGTTGTTGTTGTTGTTGCTGGTTGTTGTTGGTTGTGGCAAACTGAATGCAAATAGAATGTGCATGTGTATGTGCATGTGTATGTGTATGTGTATGTGTATGTGTATGTGTATGTGTATGTGCATGTGCCAATAGCAAGCAAATTAAATGGCATCAAACAACAACAGCAACAATCGATGTGATCCTTGTTGTTGGTGTTGTTGTTGTTATTGGTACCTGGTGTTAATCTGTTTCCTTCCGCCATATTTATGAAGCATATTTATGCGGTACGATGCCTGCCGCAGCGTTCAGCCTCTGCCGTTCGCGGCGCATCTGTTGATAAGCCCTGCGACACTCTGATGAGTAGAAAAATGCCCCGGGAATCTGTGTAAAAAAACAAAAAGAAAAAACAAGAAAAAGAAAAACAACATACCAAAGGGGGGTGAGGTGCGGTGAGGTGTGGTAGGTTGGCGTACATTGTGCTGACAACAACAAAATCAACAAATAGCTGCAACAGCACATCCCCCCCTCCCCTCCCCCCGCGTAACCGTGGCACACAAGAGATACAAGCGTACGACATGAGACTTTTATTGTTGCCGCAGTTTTCCCTTCTTTTCGCATTGCCATTTTCCATTTTCTGCTTTTCCTGTGATTTCCCAGTTTTTTTTCTCTCTTTTTTTCTATTTTTCTTTTTCGCGTCCTTTTCTGTTTATGTTTTTTTGTAATTGTTGTTGTTGTTTTTGCAGTTGCAAGTACTTTTACAGTAATATGGTTAAGCGATTAGACTAGTTGAGCTGCGGCGTGACTGGCTTATTACCGACAAATGGCCAGCAGATGTAATTAGGTATTAGCCACACATACACATACACATTCATATGTACATACACCAAGATAAACACATACATACGAGTATATGTTACATACATATTGAAAGACACATCAACTTAATTGAAAAAATATATTTTTTTAATTGACACTTTCAAGTTTGCGACTTAAGCAGATGTGTTGCCAATAGGAAAGGGTATCTGCTAGTCAAGCACACCCCACCTGCTCTGACTTTATATTAATATACAGTATATGGTACATATGGTATATTTTTAGGTAGTTCTTATCGAAAATACTTATAATTGTTTAAATTCGCTTTTATTGAAGTTTATTTTACAGATACAGCATTATCCGATCTACCATTCGATATAAAAAATACTTTATACTTTATACACATGCATACATACATAGATACATACACATATACATACATACGATTCGTATTTTTATCTCATGATATTATAAATTGAAAAAGAAAGAAAAAACAGAAGAACTTCTTAATTTAAATTAAATTTTAAATTGTGCAAATAATTTTCATATTAATAATATTTATGAAATACTATAAATATATTCGTTTATATGTATGTGTATGTATGCATAGTATGCATACGTATTTGTAAATCGTGTTTAGTTAAACGTATAAACTGATTATCTTGACATGAATATTTTTATCTCGATTTCTCCTGATTTCTCATCGGATATTGCCAAGCTAATAGCCTAATCGTAGCCACTCGAATACATAATATATATACATACATACATACATATACTTAATTCTTTTACCGCATCAAGGATTCACATTCACATTCACCCACATGCGTGTACGTACTCATACATATGTATATACACGTACACATGCATATATAATTCATAAGTCAATTTCGGGTTTTGCGCTTTTTGACTGCGTATTTGCTGATGTGTTCTGTTAATATATTATTATATATGCATATACACACACATGCATATACATACATACATACATATACATACGTATGCATACATACATTTCTTATGCACACAAGTGTATTATATGGTATTTATTGTGTACGTACGTATTCGCAGCATTGCGGCAAATTCTGTGTAAATCCCGTCTTTCTTTTTCTCTCCGCATATATGTGTATGTATGTATGTATGTGTATGTATGTAATGTGTTGTATTATGCAGGATGTTTTTTGTTGCTTTTCTTTTTGTTTTTGTTTTGTTTTCTTTTTGCCTGCCTTGCTTTGGCTGCGTTTAATTACATTTCAAAGGTTATTAAGTAATTAACATTGCCCTTCAACACACATTACACATTTAGATATGTACATACATACACATACACATACACATACATATGTACATAATATATACTATGTACACATATATGCACACATACGCACACATGCAGGTCCTATCACTCAGCCTCATTCAGGACACTTGATGAGTCCTTCACAGTGAAATTGCTGTCACCGCGTGCCATCTAACACAAACTACAAGGACACACACACTATCCTTGCCGGCCAACAGCCACCCATCCCGCCTCTCACCTCGTGTCAGCCACCCGTCTTTCTAAGCCCAAAAACCTTAACCTAAACTCATTTGCCCTTAACCAAGATATTTGTCTTAATTAGTTTATAATGTTTTTTGCTGGGGCGTCGAAATGTTCCATTTTCAGCAAATGCTCGCAATCCTTATGTTTCCTTTAATATGCTCATAAAGGACATTTTCGGTTTGCCACCCTCCCTTGCCCCTCAAACGCCTCAAACGCTCTTTTAGTGTCATTTTGTTCAGTTATTTGGCATTTTGTTTTATTTTTCCCAACATATTTTCTAAAATGATATGCACATAAATTCAGCATGTTGCGCGAGTTCTATGTTCAGTTATTTACAATAAAACAAAAACGAAAAAATGAAAAAAAAATAAAAACAGAGTCAAGGACACCAAGGATATAGAGCTAACTTCCCATTTCACTGTCTGTGACTGTTGTTGTTGCTGTCTTTCTCTTTTGTGTAATCGCCTCTTTCTCGCTCTGTTGCGTGTGTGTTTGTGTGTGTGTGTGTGTGTGTTGATGTTGCAGCGAGATTGAAATTGCGTTTTAATGGCAACAACAACAATACATACATACATACATATTTACAACAACTACAACAACGCTAACGAGTATCCTGTTTAAGCATCCTGCATAATACGCATATGCTAAAACACACACACACACACACACACACATGTTCAAGGATTCGCTCGGGCACCCTGCGATGCTGACGTTGGGAGACTCCGTCTAAGAGACGAGCGACTATATACGATTCATAATACACATCTAAAACAAAAACAAAAACAAAAAAAGACTAAATGCAATAGGATCCTGTACGACACATTATTAAATATGCTATCCTCTCTTATCCTTGTGGAGAAACAAAAAAAAGAAAAGAAAAAAAAAAGTGCAGGAATTCATTGTTGGCATAAACTTTTAAGATTTCTCTCTATCTGTATGTTGATTCCATGATCATTAAATATTTACGAGCCACTCGCACTGTAAACAAAACGAAAATTCTCGCAAAATTCTCGCGCAATTCTCTTGGTCTCCTCCTGGAGGATATTGAGTCCTTGCGCTTGCTTTTAGTTTTCTTAAGTTTAAACACAAACTGAACTTTTCCTTTGTTTGT
>JBAMCR010000580.1:0-15982 GCA_037075045.1 Mulgravea parasiatica
AGCAACAGCAACAGCAGCAACAGCAACAGCAACGACGCCAGCAACAGGCACGTAATGCTGCTCTCTGTCAAAAATGTTATATATTCTTGCTGCCGATTTCGAAATGTGCCACACACAAACACACACACACACACACACACACACACACACTGAAAGCCATATATATATGCTATATCTACAGACGATCTCGCGAGCGTTTCGTTGCTTTCGAATTTCGAAAAACGTCAAAATTAAGTTTTTGAAATTGTTTTTCAATTTTTTCTTTGTTTTTGCAAAGCGAAAATTAAAGGTAATTTTTAAAGAGAGAGAGAGAGAGAGTGAGCGAGAGCGAGAGCGAGAGAGAGAGAGAGAAGAAATGAACTAGAGTATTTACTCTATTGAGTAATAATAATTTTGCAATTGTTTAAACAATTAAATGAATTGTGAATAAATTGTGAATAAATTGTGAATAAGCGAATGACACTCGCTTGACGCTTGATTGTTGAATAATCGATTGATGGAAAACTGGAAATTTGTTGTTTTGAAAAGAAATGTGGAACAACCGTTATAGTATATTAAATTCAGCCATAAAATTTATTACATACATACATCCCATTCACATACCATTCACAATATAGACATATACATACGTATGTATGTATGTATGTAAGTATGTGTGTGCGTATTTTGATCCAAAGTTCAAAGAACTTTCTTATGCGCATCATTTCGAGGAACGATGCCTATGACAGCTACATACACACACACACACACACACACACACACACACACACACACGCACGCACAAACATTATATAAATGTAAATATATATGTTTATGTATATGTATATGTGTGCACGTATTTGATACATAAAAATATAAATATAATTTATAGTAAATCCAAGCAAATAGTTTTTGATTTATGTAATACCCTATAAACCATCAATTTCATAACCTATCGACCATTTGATAATAAAAAAAAATATTATGAAAAATAATAAATTTAAATAAAGTACACAAAAATAGAACAATAAATAATAGAAAAATATTGTACAAAAGATAATTAAAACAAAAGAAGAACTTTTAAATATAATATAACTTTAATATTCTATATTTTCTATCATTGGATTTTGTTTATAATATTATTTAGTTTTTTATTGATATACCATTAAATTCATCTGTTTTTATTGTATTATCAATAATTGTGATATTAAGTGATCTGATATGATTAATCTGATTAGGATTATAATACTATATAATTCGTTTAATATTTGAAAGTTATTTGATTCGTTCACCTGGCTATAGGAATTTTCGTCTATTTAAATTTTGTGCATTTTTTCGTTTTAGCATTTTGTTTGCGGCACACCCTCCTCCCCTCCCCCTTCCCCCCTCTGCCCTGCCCAAAGCCTCATACTCATGGAGGCAAATAGCTTAAAAAAAAAGACAAAAAAAAATAATACACAAAAAAAAAAAAATCAAGTGCCACACGACGCTGACAGCGACGGAGACGGAGACGGTGACGCTTTTCGGTTCCGCAAAATGCATTTATAGCCATCAATATATGGGGCCAATGGAGGGAGAGGGAGAGAGAAAGAGAGCGAGAGTGAGAAAGAGGGAGATAGAGGAGGGGAAGGGATGGTAAGGGGGAGGGGAAGCGGTGAGGTAGCGCGGATGAGAAGCGCCAAAACAAGCAAACCGAAAATAGAACTGCAACATTCAAATACCCGTGTACGAGTACGAGTACCCGTTTGCACTCACTCGCTGCTCGCCTGCCACAACGAGTACTTAATCTTTTGCGATTTATAGCCAGGCCGACTTTCCATTATTTTTACCGTTTAGCTTGTCGCATTTGGCGGTTTATTTTTGTAATATTTTCCTTTTTCTCAAGTTTTCTATTTTTCTTTAATTTCTATTAATTTTTTTTTTTTGGTTTTTGTTTTTGCTTTTTTTTTTTTTGGTGGTAGTATTTTCCTATTTTCGTCTGCTGCGCCTGCATTCTTTGCATGTCATGTTGCGCTTGTATGTTAAGTTGCATCCGTAAGATGCAATAAATAAACTGGGAACATTTTGGCTGCCTCTTCAGGTATTTGCGTATCTTTTGAGCATTGTAATCATTTGTTGACTTGCCAATCACAGGGTATACGGCTGCAAACGCGATTCAATCAACTGAAACTCCTGGCGTATCTAGAGCCTCCTTTACAGGGTATATTTTGTACATACATTTATGTACAATAAATTGTTTGTTTCAGTGTAATTAAAATGTGAAATAAAATTTTCATGTTTTGTTCTTTTCAAATGAATATTTGTGTCTAGCTAAAGATATGCTACAATAGATTATTACAGGGTATGACAACGTTGTACATTGTAGACTGATTTTTTTTTGCTGTCGTTGTTGTTGTTGTTGTATTTCGATGTATCTTGTTTGGCCCGCTCTTTGTTGGCAAAGGCGCAATAAATTGATTTCTAATACAGCTTGTCCCGTCTGTTCACATGCATATCTGTTATATCTGCTATATCTGCTATATCTTTTACTATATCTGCTATATCTGATATATTTGCTATATATTGCTGTTTGGGCTTAATTGGGTTCAGGCACAAATATTACGAATATTTCCGCGCTGCACTCGCTTATTCAAGCGACAATTGCAAATATTGTAGAATTTATTTCCCTTCAGATTGTTCATTGCCAGATGCAATTAAAGATATAACCGAAACTTTTAAATTTATGCTACTATCACTTAATAAATTTATTATTTTATTTATTGTATATACTCCGTTATTAACATACACTTCTACAATACAAGAGAAGCTCATAAAATTCAACGAATTAAGTTCATAAAGTTGAATTGATTTCGCTTAGTTTGTTTATTCGATTGGAGGAAATTGTTAATAAATTCTATACATACATATATGTGTATGTATGTATGTATGCATGTATGTACATAGTCACGAAAATATGGGTATATACTATTAACAATCTTAGCAAAGCCACTCAACGACTGTTTACAGGGTATTTGCTATGGATTTTCTTCTTCAGTTTATTTAACGACAAAATAAATGTATTTAAAAATAATATCCGTATATACTCTATAAGTATTTATTATATGGTAAATGTATTTCAACAGACGCCGTTCTCATTTCGAGACGGTACAAAAATACAATTTGTAATAAAATAAATAAATAAATAAATCTGAATTCTGAATTTGTATCTTTTTTTATTTTTAATTATCTGTACTTTTATTAATATCTTTTTATTGTGTGTGCAATTTTAATTGCCATCTTGTGGGCGAGGATATTATGATCGCTTGTAGGTGACAGAGTCTATGAGAGAGCAAGAGAGGAGAGGGAGACAGAGAGAGAGAGAGACAGAGAGAGAGAGAGAGAGAGAGAGAGAGAGAGAGAGAGAGCGTCGTTAAGTTAACAACGTTGAATTAATGGGAAATTCATTGTTGGTTAACTAGAGAAAAGAACAAATTGAACGAAAGCAAATGGAGAATGCAGCAGCTACTCGAGGATACTCAACCACAGGATACCCTGTAATTAATAAAATGACAACATATCGCAGTCAATTGTGCATTTTCTCTACAACTTAAAGTTGAATTAAAAAAACTTGGCCAAACATAAATATGAATGAATACATACAATACATAACACATGTACATACATATATGTACATACACCTATACATACACACACATGTGTATATACAAATCGATTGGATAACGTATGCTGTCCATTTGTGTTCAGAGCGAATGAAATAAATAAATAAATGTGCTCGAAATTGTAACAGCAGGAAGACATTTAACAAAAATATACAAAAAATATAAATAAAAGCAAAATACTGAAATCTGTCAGCCAAACAAATTACGGCATTTAAAAATACGTATGTATGTATGTATGTACCATACATACATTTCACTTTGTTTATTTTTATGCTGCTCAGCTCTGTGAACTGAATGATAAAAAATTGCAAAAAAATTAAAAATAAAACTGCAAATAAAATAAAATAAAATAATAAAAATAAAAAATAGGAAATTAAGATAAGCTTAAAATAATAAATTACAATTTCATTATATTTTTATTGTAATTTTAATAGCGGGAATGGAAATTCCCTGCTTGAGTCACCTCCCCTCCCCCCCTATTTGACCTGTATTCCCATTTGACCGTTACAGCAATTCCTTTGGCTAAATTGGTCACAACAAAGGAAAAAAGCTTTGCAAGCTTTTGGCAGTTTGTTGTGATTTCGTCTAAAGCTTTGGCATTTGGCGCCATCTGGCGAGAACCCGTGGAACGTAAACCAATAAACCGTGAGGCAGCAAAAGCTCAGCACACAAATGACAAAGGATTAACATTGCGAAATGAAAAATGAGGGGGAAAACAAGGAATAAACGAAAAAAGAGAGAAAAGCAAAAAGCAAAAAGAAAAAAGAAAAAAAAGCTCTCAACTCACCCTCGCACTTTAGGCCCTGTGTGAAGAATCCGCCCATGAGAGAGCCGCAGTGATCGCAAAATGTGGGCGACATAAAGGTGTGCGGCTTGAAGCGGTGCGGCATGTCGATCTTGAAGCGTTCCCTTAGCAGCTGCAATTGAAGGGGGCATAAATTATAAAATTATCGAAATATCGATAAGTCGATTTATCGAATTGCACCTACAATTGTGCTGGCCGAATTAAAGACGGAACCGGAACACTTGCCGAGCAGCTTCTCATGGCATTTTTTGTGCACAACCGTTTGGCAAACTGTGGAAGGAATTTTAATGTTCATTATCAGCGGTCAGCTGACAGAGTTGCCATAGCTCTCTACTCACTTACGCACTGGTAACCCTGTTTGCCAAATCCCCACAGGAACAAATTGCAAAACGCACAGAACGTCGGCTGGCGAAAGAATTTAGCCACAAAACGGTGTCCATTGATGTCGTGGGTTCTACAAAAGAAAATTAAATAAAGATATTAACAAAATTTACGCCAAAATTTATAATATTTCTCTTGTTCCCCAATATAACATTATATAAATAAATACATTAAATATTTAATATAATACGTCAATCAAGGATATTTTAGAATATAAAATTACAAAGTTTATTTGATTCATTTACAAAAAAAAAAAACTAATCAGAATTCGTATAAAAAATCGATTTAAAATTTTATTCAACTGTAACAAAATATTTCGAAATACCGTTATATGCGAAATATAAGAGATTTTCCAATATTTACTCTGTCCCTCTCTTTCTCCCATTTGTTTCTTTTGATTAATATTTTTTTTAACTATGATTGGCTGATTTCCGAATTTTTTGATTAAGACGTAAGTATTTTTGGCTTTGGCTTATTAATTAATTCTTAATTAAAATTGAAATTACTTATTATTATTATTATTTTAATTTGAACGCTTTACCGCTCCATGAGACTTACTTTTGATGCTTGATGGCGCCACGTCGATTGGTAATGCTGCGAGGGCGGGTGCGCCTGTCCAAGGGATTGCTGCCGCTGCCGCCGCCGCTGTCTCTATTTCTATCTCTATCTCTATCTCTGTCTCTATCTCTATCTCTATCTCTATCTCTATCTCTATCTCTATCTCTATCTCTATCTCTATCTCTATCTCTATCTCTATCCCTGTATGCCTCCTCCTTGGAGTGCTGGCGCGGTAGATCAAAGGAATGCTGCTTGCCATAGTGATAATGGCTGTTATAGTGATCCTCACAGTCACGGTCCCGATCCCGATCTCGATCCCGATCTCGATCCCGGCGTGTGCCGCTCGAGTTTGAGCCACTGAAGCTACTGCCGGCGCCACTGGCGCTGGATGAGCTCTGTTTATAACGCACCTGATATGCAAAGAGAAGAGACAGAAGGAGAATTCAATTAATTGCGGTACACCGAAGTTGTTATACCCTTGCTGTCGGGTTAATCAGAACTAAAGTCATGCTACAAATAATGATATATATTATAGTAATCCGATTGGAAACAAATCGGTAATTACATATACTTAAAATTTACGAAACGATTGAAAGTATTGAAAATAAATATTGAATATAAAAAAGTATCTAAATTTAAAAACTATTAAAAAAAAAAATTAATATTAAAGTGAAAAAATTATTCAGAATATTTTCGATTTTAAAATTAATTGGTTAAGAAGATTTATTACAAAAATAAAAAGGTATGGATAAATTAAGATAATTATAAAAATGGTTTTTTAATTGAAAACAAAGCAATTAATTTTGAATAAAAATAACAAACAATGTAAATTAAGTTTTAATCAAATTTATAGTTAATAATTTCCACCAAATTAGAAATAATTAACATATATGCAACAATGTTAAATATACAATATAATTTTAGAATATTAAATACCCTGCACAACTGCAGTATCAACAGAGGGGTATATAAATGCCATAACATTTCATGAGTAATTAAGATTGGAAAAATCTACTTGTGAAATACTTTGTTATTTATTTATAATTTATTTATTAAATATTTAATTAAAAATATATATTTCCCTATGATCTGTTATAATCGTATATAGAAATATATATTGTGGATATCTTTGGATTGTTTTCTGTTTTCTATTTTTTTGGTTTTTGTTTTTATATCCAATATTTTCACTTACATCGTGAGCCTGGAGACGGGAGGAACCACTTGTATTGCGGGAACGCTGGCTGCTGCTGGAGCTGTTTCCCTTCTGCTTGCGCACCTGGGCGCGGGTGAACATCATCTTGGCGTCCTCTTCCGCGTCAACGATACGCCAAATGTTCTACACGTTTTGCGTGCCGTTATTTTGGCCAAGTGGCGCCCACAAAAACCGCTAACTGGAAGTTCTTGTTGTTGTTGTTGTTGTTGCTTTTGGCCGATCTCAGTGGCAACCGTACGAACATGTATAATAAATATACACACGGATGGGATACGGGTTTTGTTTTGGGATTCCGTATTCGCCAGCAAAAGGGATGGCGTGGAATGAGGGGGAGGGGCAGAGCTGTGCTCTGGGTGCTGTTTCTGTTTCTCTCCCTCTTGCTGTCTCTGTCTCTGTCTCTCTTGCTGTCTCTGTCTCTGTTTTATGTTATATGAGAAACGTTTTCTTATATTTATATTAAATAAACATTTCGCTTCGCATTTTAATCAGTTGTATTTGTATTGTTGTTGTTGTGGTTGTTGTTGTTGCTGTTGGTTTTCTTCTTCTTCTTTTTCAGGTGGCTGACAACATTAAAGCCTTGTCGATGGACATCTGTAAGTGGAAATGGAAAATGGAAAACAATGGCAAATGTTTAAGTTCTCGTACGCTCTTTACATTTGCAACAGTAAATCAGGACAACATTTTGAAAAACTATTGAAAAACATTTCCGAATGTTTTTCCTATTGCAACAAAAATTCACCATAAGTTTGTAAATCGTAAAAGTGTGATCATGGAGCACATATACACTCACACACACACACACACATGGAAATTGAACATCATAAAACATATTGTTCAGCGGATTTTTGGCAATAATTCATTTCATTTTATTGAACCATTAATAGGTAAGAAAATACTGAAAAATGAAATATTTCAAAAATGTATTTTAGTTATCCAGTAAAAATCCATTTTAATCGCAATTTATGGGTAAAACATTTTCCTATTACCATATACACACAAGCGATTTTCCATATACACATACACATAATATACAGAATGTAAATAATAATAATGAAAATAATAATAATAGAAAATCAAAGAGCTATTGGAAAAATCGTTGAATTAATTTAATTGAATTTTTTTTTATTGAACATTATGTTTACCGATAATCCGAAATGTCTTTTGTTATAATCATGTCTGTTTCACAATTTATGTTTTGTTTTTGTTTTTGTATTTGTATTTGTTTAATTGGAAATAAGGTAAATATATTGGCAAAACATTTATTGGAATTTCCCCAAAAATTGTTTTGTACTAAAAAAACAAATTTGATTCTCGATAAAAGAGACCAACAGGTGTTTCTGAAATTGCAAAAGCCGCAAAAAATATCGGTATATATGTATATACGTGATATATAAGTATAAACACCTGTATGTATATATGTATTTGTGGTATTTGAAAAGGATGGAAATTTTACTTCAGTCCATGGACTTCCTGTGAAAATATCCGATATTTTCATGCTGCGCGTGGAACGTGTATGGTATATACATACTACATACATATGCATGCATATGTGAATATGCCATATACACATGCATCTGCAATACATACTTGTACGATAATGGGAAATAATATGAAATATTTGTAACTTTAGACAAAATATTTTGAATGAAAAGGGCGCCAACTTTGTCACGTACGTACATACAGTGTATATACATAGGTGTATGCATGTATGCATGTATGTGTATATAAACAAATAAGCAAGCTAAACAAATGTATATAAAAATAACTGAAAAATTAGCTTTGGTTGAAAGCAATACGCACAATATTATTGATGGATTGCAAGTATTGTATATACATACCATAAGCAAGAGATTGAAAATATGTATGTATGTATGTATGCTAATTGATGAACTGATGAGAAATAGACATACACACACAATACTAACACATATGCAAACGAATTTTTATTAATCTTAACATTTACTCATACTTGGTATCTATTTTAAATTTAAAATTTAAAATTTAAAATTTTGAATGTTTTGAGTGTTAAGAACTTGTTGATCGTCCGAAAATTGTTATCAATATCTAAACAATGTATGTATATGTACGTACATACATACGTAAGATGATATAATTGATTTTAAAATGAACTATTTGCCATATACATATATACATACATATATGTTTATATGAATGTGTATATGAATAACAATTGACTCATGTGCGTGTGAGTATCGAATGCAAAACAAAATAAAATACACAACAAAAAAATAAGGAAAAAAATTAATTTCATTGTTTATATTTTCATTTCTGATGAAATATGCTTACTGTCTATCCAATTTCTGTTGAAGTTCATTTGAGAAATTGCAAAAATATATTATATATTGTAAAAGAAAACAAACCAATTTGTGATGCGATATTTGACGGTATTTTGTTTTGCTTGAATGCTCATTTATTTTTATTTTTATTTTTACAATTTGTATTTGTGCTACGTATGTACGTTTAAGCCCGAAGGGCAGACACCCACCCACATACATTTGTTATTGTTTTTTTCATCTTTGTATTGTTCTTCTTCTGCTTGTTGTTGTTGTTGTTGTTGTTGTAATATTTCGTTAAGGGGGATTCCACCCAACTCATTTTGGGGCCGTCGTGAATCGTCGCATGGGCGTTTAAATTATGATTTCCCTGCCTTTGACGTGCCACCAAAAATAAGTTTTCGATTCATTTCAAATTTGTTGTGAATTCCACTTTTGTTGCTATTGTATGTATGTATGTATACGTATGTGTGTATGCATATGTATTGTTTTTATTATTGTATTTTGTTGGTGTCTTTGTTAATGTTATTATAAATAGAATTATGTGCGAGATTGCGTGCCAATTGATTGCCGGATATGATTATGATAAATAAATACCAAAAACAAAAACAAAAACAAAAAAATCGAAAAGCAAAAAGAAAATAACAATAAAAACAAAAAAAAAACAAAAAAACGCACTAACAATTTGTTGCCCTAATAAAATGATACAAATATTGTTTAACACGTTGTACCCATTGGAATTGCCTTAAATTGGGTAGCACGATGCATTTAGCAAGTTCAAAAATTAAACAAATATTGTATATAAAATATTATTAAATTAAATTTTCACCATAAAAACAATTTTCGCATTTCCTTTCATTTCATATACCACGCCCACCGCCTCCTTAAATAATCAACTGGAAATTTTATAGAAATACGAATTTCAGAATTTCAAATTAAGTACAGGGTATGCTTCAATCAAACACGAATGAGTATCAAATCTTTGTATGATTCATATCAAAAATATATAACAATACTATATATATATTTATAAAATTATTTAAAAGTATTTTTTGTATATGCTATATGTATATTATTTTTTATGTAGGCAATTTAAGTGTGAACTAAAATAATAATTTCGCACCCTTTGATTTTTTGATTTTTCATTTTTAAGCATAATTTATAAATAAATAATTAAACATTCTTATTATGTTTAAATTTGTTACATTATTTTTTTTGTTAAATATAGTTCTTGTTCTTCAGATATTGTTATTATTGTATATTCTCATTGGACTTAAAATATAAATTTCTATTTATTTTTTTCAGCTGAAAGCACTTTTGATTTAGGTAAATCTTCGTAAGGAGAAATCTCATGAATATGTCAAACAGTTAACTCCACTCCAAACACTCCATTATTATTTTTATTTATTTATTTATTTATACATTTTTAATTTATTATTTCGCATATTTGAATTTATGAATTATATTTGACAACTTTAATTTATTAATTTGATTTGAATTTGAAACTGAACAAAATAGGAAAACAATAAAAACATTTGCCACGACACGGTCGTATCAGAGGTATGTAGGTATATATATATATAAGTGTGTGTGTATATGTTGCAACTTTATATTACTAAACTAATAATCACAATCTGTGTCGACATTAGATGCGGAGAGTAAAGGGTTTCATGGCCAGAATTTGCCAATTCGGATCGTATTCGATGGGATAGGATGGGATTGAATGGGTTGCGATCGTTGGATGGGAGGATGGTGGCAACTTCGACGGCAGCGGCTACTATAAACACATTCCACATACATGTACACACACACACACACAGCAATAATAATAACAACACCAACAACAACAATAATAAATATATTTGGTAGTGAAATGCTTTTGTTTTAATGCCCCGCAAAACACAGCGCAAATTGACTGGATGATTGTGCGGCGTTTGTGGCTCTGCTCGGTGATTTAAATAAATATATACAAAGATGCATGTATGTATGTATGTATGTATGTACATTAATACGTGCATATACAGTTGGTTGATATTGAACGTGCAAATGTTTGGCCATGTGTGACGTCATAAGAAGAGACGTGATCCCTTTAGTTAGGCTCCACTTTAGTTGCCATGCACTTTCACTTTTCACTCAAAAAGTGTTTAAAAAACACACACAAAAAAAAATAAAAAAATAAAAAGATACACACACACACACACACACACACACACACACACATTAACAAAGAGTAAAACCATTTAAGAGATAATTAACGCACTTTCATTGATTTTTCTTATTTATGTTTTAATTTGCATTGTATTTCTATTTATTTATTTATTTATTTATTTATTTATTGTTTGGCGCAACGCGCATACGACTTGTTGTACAAGAATTGTTATTTGGCATTTGTCATGTTTTGTTTAATGCGATTCTCGAATTAAATACAAATAAAAGAAAATTTTCATTTTCATTTTCAATTGCAAAAATGTTGTAGTCGAACGCGAAGCGAAACTCACGCCAAACAAATAAGAACAAACAGAGGAATAAACGTACGAACGAACAGGCGAACGAGTCAAAAAGATACTGAAGAATACAAATATAATAATTTAAAGAGGAACACATATACATACACAGCACTATATACATATATATATATATATATATATGTAAGTATGTATATATGTGTGTATATAAATATAAAAGTTTGTGTATATATTATATATATACTTATATATATGAAATATATTTATTTATTTAACGTATTTGTGTGTAAGTGTGTATGTATGTATATTATGTGAAATATGTATGTATATATTATATATAAAGTGTATGTATATATTGTTGGAAAATTGAAAATGCAAGGCAGCCAAAGCTTCCGCTCTGCTCGGCTGTTGCCTCGATCTAGGCACGGGGTCGAGAGTTGCCGTATCTGAAAATGATATATACCGCGCCAAGTATCTCTATCTCAATCGCCATCTCTATCTCTAGTTCCATGGCAATATCTATCTCTATCTCTATCTCTATCTCTATCTCTATCTCTATCCCCATATGTATCTGTATCTCAATCCGTATGTATCTGCAATTGTGCTCACTCTCATTTTCAGGCTCTTTCTAGTCGTGTGTCTCTCGCGGTGAGAGAAGACCTCACCGTTGTCTGCTGCTCATTAAAAATTCATATATCTACATACATCCACCATCTATTGAATTCTCTACGACTTTCGTATACTCTTTATGGGAAAAACGAAAAACTAACAACATTTTCAATTAATTGAAAAACTGATTTAAATTTATAAATATATATTTTATTAATTTAACATAATTTTAATTACAATTTTATAAAATATATCTGCACTATAATAATTCAAATTAAAGTTACGAATAAAAACAAATAGAGCATCTACAAGTCGACTCTTTTAGTTTCCTTTGTGCCATTCGCTCTTGTTATTCATTTCTCTGCAAATTGGGATTGGGATTTATTTATAAATTTAAAACATAGAGACTCAACAAGACACTGAGAGCAACAAAAAGCGAGAGAGAGAGAGAAAGAGAGAGAGAGAGAATTGGTGTGTAGAAAATACAATAAACATACATTTGATGATTTACATGCACAAGTATGTACATACATACATACATACGCCCTTCTGAAATGTGGGCCTACTACAATATATTGTGTTCTGTTTAATTGCCGTGAAATATGACGCCCTTTCTGATCGCTTGAATACATATACATACATATAGTACATACAGTACATTTGTGCAAATTTGTTTATGTATGTACATATACACATACTGATGTATCGGTTATATGTTATATTAAATTAAAATTTATTAATTTTTGGCCTTGCTTTGGTGGAAATCTTAATCCTAAGCTCATCATTAAAACTTTCTCTTCATTTTTAAACTTTCTTTTTATTTGTGTATATCGTTATCGTTGTCGTATCAATCGATTTGTATATCAGGCTAATGTAAAATGTGATCGGATATTTTATCATATTAAACTTAATCAGTTTCTGAAAATTCTGATTCAATTTCTAAGCTACATTATTAAAAAGAAATATATGCAAAACGAGCTGAAAAAGAAAAATTAATAATTAAAAAATTAATTATTTATAAATATTTATAATCACTTATCGATATGATAATTGAACGATGAATTGAGCCGGCAATCATGCAATTGTTTATAAACAATTGCTCAGCCAAGTTGCGGGCGGTCAGCAACAAATCGATTTGGGGAATCAATCGAGATCGATTGATAACTAGCCACGACAATCTGCCATATCGCATAGTCAATCGATTGACGCTGAGGCGGCTGGACATAAAATCAAAACATCATTGGAGCCAATTATTGGAAAAAAAAGGGAGTGAAAGGGAGAGAAAGAGAGCGCGAAAGAGCGAACAAGAACATGGCTGCAACTCGCTTGAAGAAGGAGCTTGGCGATTTAAATCGCCTCCAACCGGGCAACTGCTGTTGCTGGCCAGTGACCGGAGATCTGATGCTGTGGCAGGCAACGGTATTGGGTGTCAGGGATACGCCGTACTATCTGGGCGTATTCTCGCTGAGGCTGCTGTTCAACCGTAATTATCCGTTTGTGGCGCCACGCGTGCACTTCCTAACGAAAATCTACCATTGCAACGTCGACTATGATGGCTACATATGCTGGGATCTCCTGACCACCAAGTGGACAGCCCTGGGCACCATCTCCAACATACTGCATGGCATCTGCGAGATTATGCGCAAACCAAATGCAGATGATCCCTGTGATGAGACCATCGCAGCTCTGTACCGCGACAATATACAACAATACAACAACAACGCCATCAATTGGACGCTCCGTTACGCGATGGCGCCAAGCGTGGTGCTCCCTGATGTCCACCTACAGGCGGATGCCGATGACGATGATTATGACGATAACGATAATAATGATGATGAGAATGAGCATGATGAGAATGACCATGAGGATGATGAGAATAAGGAAGATGACGATGACGATGGGGATGCCAATGGAAATGAGGATGAAGAAGACAATGAAGACGAGGATGAAGATAAGGATGAAGACGGAGATGAGAATGATGATGAAGATGAAGATGATGATGATGATGATGATGATGATGATGATGATGATGATGATGATGATGATGATGATGAAAACGCAGATGAGAATGAAGATGACGATGAAGATCACGATGACAATGGGCAAGAGAATGGAGATGAGGATGACGATGACGATGAGGATGAGGATGAGAATGAGGATGAAGATGAGGATGAAGATGATGATGAAAATGAAGATGATGATGAGGATGAGGATAATGACAATGAAAATGAAAATGATAATGATAATAATGAAAATGGAAATCATAATGGTAATGGTTATGATAATGGTAGTCCTAATGATAATGAATATGTTAATGAAAATGATGATGGTAATCATAATGATAATGATAATCATAATGGTAATGATAATGATAATGCAAATGTTAATGATAATGAAAATGAAAATGATAATCAGAATGGTAGTGGTAGTGGTAATGATAATGATAATGAAATTGTTAATTATAACGAAAATGATAATTGCAATTATGATGAAAGTGATGATCATTATGGTAGTGATAATGCTAATGATATAGCCGAGATTGTGATATACTTAAGAATGTGCGATTAAATTTGACATGAACATCTGCGGTTATACATATATAAAATGATACGAGTATAATAAAATTATAATAAGATTATTATAATAAAGATAATATAAATAAATTAAAATCATAATAAGAATTTATATTATTATTATTATAATTAGCTAATTGTGTTTTATTTTATATTGAAGGTTAAAGTGATTCCGAAACAAGATCAAATGACTATATCTATCGGCTTAGCTTTTGGCAATATACAAATTAAGACATCTGCTGAAGTATTTAATCTTTGGCATCCGGAAAATAACATCTCTCGCTTTGTGTTTGCTTTGTGAAGGGTCGCGGGTCAGAGGTCAACGGCAAAGAGTGGACCCAGAGCGTTTGGCATTTGTATTTCAAATTGGGCGCACTGATTCATTGGCATCATTTCTGGGGCATTTTCTCTGCCCGAAAGCGAATTGAATGGCATAAATCAGAAATCAGAGGGGTTCTCCTGCCTTTCCCTTCTGTTCCCCGAGGGGAGGTCAAACAATAATGAAAATGCTGGCACATATTGCCACACTTATATCTGGCATTGTATTGCATATATATGATATACATCTTGAAACTTAATCAAGCAAGAATGTTTCAAGTTTAACTTGGTCCCTGACAACCCACACGCACCCCACCCCCCGCCCACGCCCCCCGCCGCCATCACCCTTTCTCCACCTAAAATGGAAAAAGAAGGAAAGAAAAAAGGTTTAAGGACGAAAGTTTGCTTAGAGTATTCGGGATTCCAATTTGTATGTAGGTGTCTCTGCGACCGCACGCCCCCTTCCCCTCTCCACCCACCACCCCCATCGGTCTTGCTGCTCTGCCACCAGTTTGCAGTTAAAGTGTTTTGTTTCCGTTTGTTGTGTTTATGTTTTCAATCTTTAAGATACATTCCCTATCATTTTCACCACACACACATACGCACACACACACACACACACACGCACACAGTAACACATGGATGTAAAGGATATATAGTCGCGTGCATTGAGCTTATAAGTAAGATTCTATCCATCCATTTGGGAGGTGGTGGTGATGTCTTCTATGTTAGGTATGTTGCTTGGGTGTTGCATGTGGCCATCATGTTGCGACCTCTCTGGGAACCGGGTGTACTGCGTCCATCTGTTGGCTCGGTGGATTGCATGCAGCTCGCAATGGATACGGCTTTTGCTTGTTATTGTTTTCTTTCTTTCTTGTTGTTGCTTTTCTCTCTCTCTCTCTCTCTCTCTCTCTCTCTCTCTGAGTCTCTTTTGTATATACTTGTATATAGAATATATTTTGTGAAACTGTTGCTGTTCATCTAACTAACAAATGCACTTGCCACACATTCCTGAAGATGATGCAGTGTCTGCATCTTTGGACAGTTTGCGTGCTGTTTGTGGGGGGGGGGGGGAGGGGGAGGGGGGGGGGGGGGGGGGGGGGAGTGGGGGGGGGGGGGGGGAGGGGG
>JBAMCR010000581.1:0-15925 GCA_037075045.1 Mulgravea parasiatica
AAAAAAACATCGATGCATCGATCGATTCCAAAAACATCGATGACATCGATGTTGACATCGATGTTTTTGCAGCCCTAGAATGTATGTATGGATGTACATATACCATATTTTTTATATACATACGAATGTGTAGATAGCCAATTTTTAGTTCGATTCGTTATAATAAAGACTTCCAGGAAGTTGTCAATACAAAAGCAAACTGCCAAACTGCCGCATTGACCAACGTAAGCAGTGTGGCCAGGGGCTGCCGTTGGCCAAGTGGCCATCAGATAAAACGTGCCATAAATTGCAAAAATTGCTATAACAATGGACAGAAGTCAACAGTGGCCACAGGACCCATGCACCGGGACGAAGGCCGCATAATCCAGGACAAGGTAGACAGCCAGCAACAATTGAGGATAGATGAAAAAAAAAAGAAAGAATAACAACTTACATGTGAGTTGAGAGATGACAAAAAAAAAATAAAAATAAAATAAAGCATTGAATGTTGCATAAAAGTTATTGTTTGGCCAAGTAATTGATACGCTCGCTCTCTTTGAAAGCCGGCGACGGGCAGCTCCTGGCAGCTCCTGGCCAGGGGCATTAACAATAACAACAATAACTCGCATAAATGTCAACTTCATGTAACTCGTACACAGACACACACACACACTCACACACACTGTCACACTGGGGATGCGGTTGCCCCTGTCTTCTGTCATTCTGTTATTCTGGCTTTCTGCCATTCTGTCTTTCCGTCTGCTTTCAGATGTCCTACGTCCTGGTCCTGGTCGTGACACAGGCAGAACGCACACAGCATGCAATACAGTTTATCAATTAAATAATTTTTCAAACTGCTGCCATATACACATAATGCCATAGTAGGGATTTCGGTAGGTTCTCTACGAGCCTTCTAATTACGCGATGCGCTGACAAATACCCTATACGAGTACTGACAAATATTTGTTTTTGCTGCCGCCGTAGCACCCCCCTTGCGAGAGGGAAATCATTGAAAATTTGTACACAATCGTAGCTTGTAAATTTTAACAAATGATAATAATAGTTGTCAATTTTTGGTGCTCGTTGTCACTTTCCAAATTTACTGATCGATGGGATCGTTGGGATCGATGGACCAAATGGTTGCATCAATAGTCATTGGGATATCTAAAGGTACAATATAATAGCTGCAGCTATAGCTATAGCTGCAGACCGTCTGGCATGATGCTACAGAATGTCCATCATGTATGCTTATGTCCTTGTCCCAATTGTTTGTATGGCTAACCACAAAGCATTTTGTTTGGCTGTCTCGCCGGCTGCCTAAATGCTTGCCCTGGCCCCCGGCCTGCTATTTCAATCAACAACAATGTAAAGGACGCCTCAGCATGTGGTCCCCTTTTGCCAGAAGCTGTGCTTTAAATACTGATCCTGCAGCTTATATTGCCGTACGGCCGACAACAGAAATCATAACAATCAGATATCAAAGTCCCCGACTAGTCGATACTCTGCCGATCTATTTGATTTGCTATAAAAATACAAAATGGTATATAAAGTCTTATGCTTTCGACAGAATGTATGTGTTTCTTTTAAAAAATAAACATCAATTATTTAATTAAATAATTTAATATTATTATTTTTTTTTTTTAGTCAATTAATAACGGATAAATGCTGCGATTTATGAAATAAATTTCAGAACAAGTAATGCATCTGACGTGCTTACCATTTGCAGGGTATACGAGACGGCAACGAGAAGCAAAAAATTTAAATTGAAAATCGCGCCTGATGTGTTTGTGCATTAATTTTGTGACGCTGTTTTAAAACTTTTTAATTGATTGACAATTTTCACATTTACCGCTTAAGTAAACAGCAATTCCGCAATCCACATTGTTTTCCCAACAATTCCCTTGCAGGCGAATACTTCTGAATAAGGACTAATATTATTCACGCCTCAGTGAATCTATCCCTATAACTACTATAATATACACCATATAGTACCAGAACTATCCCTAACACTAACCCTAACCTAGCCATTGTCCGCTCATAAGCCTAACTCTTAATTTGATTCTTGTTTTTAAATGCCCTAATTCGATTTAAAATTCAATGGGTTAACAACTTTTCTCTCTCTTCTCTCTCAGTTTGACTGTAAAGTGCGAGAGTTATGCATTTGGCATGATGTCCTTTAAGTTTCGGAGCCTTCTAGCTTTCAATACCCAGAGCAATGGGTTTTGCACATAATGAAAAGCAAGCAATAATTATTAACATTTGAAATCCAAAGCTTATTTATATAATATCAATTGATGTGCTAAAATTAAGTATTGAAAAAGTTTATTGAAACTGACATATCAGGTTTGAAATACAAATAGTATTTAGATATTAAAAAAACAGATTTATTTAATTAATTGAATAAAATATATATACATGTAGCCTTGATAGTCTGAGGTTTTTAGCCATAATTGCTACATTTTTATTTTTTTCGGCTTGTACTCCTAATTTCTATCAAAAATTGCGGTTTCATAAAGGAGGTACAAAGTCCTTGATATGGCCTTACTCTAGGTAGTTGATGCACTTTCTCATCTTTCTGTGACGAAGCTTCTTCCGGAAAATTGATTTAATATTAAAGAAATTCTCTCTTGAAAGTATGAGCAGGAAATAAATGAAGTATCTTTAAGGAGAAACAGGAAAAGGATGATAAAACAAGCCAATATACTTGCAAATAATAATTAATAATAATTAATAAATTAAAGGTGATGAATAAAATAAATCACATTTGCTTCTTTGATAAATAAATAATTTAGTAACAAACAAAATAGCCATGTGCCATGTGATTGAAAATATCTGAGTATGACGATAAATATTTAATATGTTTTGCATCGACAAACAAGTATATGATTGACGATTTCAACGCGATTGAAAATCGGCAACAAAGTTTATACATGTATGTATTTACTGTATATGTGGTATATAGTGACCCCACCTACACACGGGGACGCGGCGAGGGGGATAAGGGGTGAAGGGGCGAAGGGGAGGTGGCTCTATTAAGGCCGGAGGGCGCGAGGAGCATTTAAAGTTGCTTTGCGGCATTCAATTGAAAGGCGAATCGAATAATGAAACTAAAATAAGTGCGGCGGCAATGGACAAGGCCAATTGCCGCTAATTTTCTAATTAAATCATTAAATTTAATGATAAGGCATAGACAAAGACAGTTGGAAAACCCAGCTAGTGCAGTCAAGTATCGTATTGTACTCGTATTGTAGTAGCATACCATATTATTGAAAATATAGTATGGTATAGAAGTCTGAACTTACACCTATTACATATGACACATACATGCATACATACGTTCGCATACACATACATATGTATCGTATATGGTATAGAACCATTTTCATACTTATGACAAATGAAATGTAATGTAAATTGAAATTGAATTGAATGAGTGGCCTTCAAAGTGTCCAAGGATTATGGCCAGTTATTTACCAAATGAGCCACATTCAATGGCTTTTCATTCAGTTAGACCATATACGAGTACCCAGCCCAATGTGTATTTTGATATATTCTTAAAGAATTACGAGTATGTCACACAGTGTATATACATATGTATATATACCATTTGAGTTTTGTTGTGTTCATCTATTAACTCCATTTCGTGCTTGGCTTCAGAATTAAATCAAATTGCGCATTTTTAAAGCTGCGTTCCCAAAACGCAATTTCTAACGCTTCTAATTTCTGTATGTTACGCTCAAATTACCTTTAACGCGTGTGGAAAATTTTAAAGTAGACGACGCCAACACGGAAAATTAGCACCACCCAGGAAAAAAAATCATTGCTGCCTTGTAACAAGGATAAAAAACAAAAAAAAAATAAGAAGAAAATACAAAAAGGAAAAGTCAATTTGGCAGACAGTCGTTGGTCTCATTCATTATCAGAAATTATTCCAATCGAGTGAGTTCTGACAAACGAATTGCATCACGGCTTTTCATTTGTTCAATTTTTATTCTACTATTTATTGTTTATGTTAAAAATTAAACAAAAGATTTATGGGTAAGGGTACGATTGTGTATGTGTGTTTTGATAGTATAACTTATCAATAAAGTTAGCTTGAGCTGATCATATCTGTTATCATTTTCAGAAGCAGGTGTCTTTTTTAAAGGTAGTTTCCCTTTTTTTGCTTTGAGAAACTCATCGGAAAATGTGGACAATCTGTGGAAAACCAGTTTCAGTTTCACGTGCCAACGTACATACAGAGACATTTTGCAATCATGTTGCACTGCCATGTTGCAATGTCATGTTGCAAGGCTGCAGCTTTAAACGGAATGCCGCGGGATGGTTTGATTAATTTTTTGAAAAAAGTCAAAAGTCAATTTATTTGCTTTTATTATAATATTATTTGAGGTCTCAGTGTTTTTGATTATTATGTATTATTTGTTGTTAAAAATTGTGAATTTGATTTAATATATTTTGGGATAAATCACCTTGCGACTAGTGTGTGTTATAATGTATATACTTATTTGGTGTGGTGTGTGCTTATTGTGCATTTGCTTTTGATTTAATTGATAATGAAGAAAAAAAAAACACACAATACCATTTGTGCTTTTATGGTATGTAGTAGTAAGTACCATATACACATACATATACTCGACCAGGTTGCGGACTGTTACTTTGGTTATCTATTGTATATGGTAGTATGTGGTAGATAGAGATACTTAAATGAAGTACGCAGTGCTCAGATTGTTTTTTCACAGTAAATATTAAAAATAAAAAAACTATAGTACGCTACGCTATAATTTAAATAATGGTAATAGGAAAAAATATAATTAGCATTGGCGTTATAGTATATACATACATACTTACATACATACATACTCTATACATAGAGTAGTAGTATACCATATACTTATAAATCGTATTGTGTGCAGTGGCATATCTAGGGGTTTTCTCTCGAGCAGCAACTTGTTAGCGTTTGTTTGCCACGGGCTATTGTTTAAATAATTGATAATCCTGTGAGGTACAAATGACTTCCAGGATCTGAGTTCTATTTGTTTGACGATTCACTTTGAGTTGGGATATTTTGAAAATTCATTTTGAATCAAAAAGTAACCAAGTTTCGTTTGTTTGTTTGTTTTATGTTTAAGCTTTAAACATAATTATAAATATTTATTTTTTATACTGAGATATAAATATATTTAATAATCAGAATTAATAAATAAATATTTTAAATACTAATACATTAATCAAATAAAAAGCTAAACCTAATTTTTACACGCCTTATATAGTATGAGTCATAACGTATGGGAAGTTCATTCAAAATTCGTTTTACAATATTTTTGTAATTCATTTATTTCTTTGGGCCAAAAGTCCAACTTTTTACTGTTGACGTTGTTGGTTATATTGTTGTTGTTGTTGTAGTTGTTGTTGTTGTTTTTGTTGCTGTTGTTGTTGTTGTTGTTCTATTTGGTGTCTTGTTGGCAACACTTTTTTAACAAGCTACACGACAGCAGCGTGAAACCGCAAAATGTGGTCAGGGACTGTCTGGCTTCAGGATAACTACGGACATTACAAGAAAAAGGAGCAAAAAAAATACAAAATACAAAAAAAAAACCAAAAAAAAAGCAGAAAAAAAGGAAAATAATTGTCATGCGCCCCATTTGAAAAATATTAATTATAAAGTACCTGGCTTTTGTTTTTGTACAGCACATTCTTTTTTTTTTTATTGTTTTGTATTTTTTTTTGTTGTTTTTTTTGTAAATTTATTTATGTATTATATGCAAAGCATATGTATCACTTGTTGTAATATTTTTATAATTTAAAAAATTAATATTTTTGTGTACCATTTTTTGTTGTAGAAAGTCAAATGGAATGTTGACAGGTAGGCGTCACCCAAATGGACGGCGGTATTTGAAAATGGGAACAGGCTGACGAGCTAATTGTGAGAACTGGCGGGTGTGCAGGAAATCTGATAAGCAGGCAGGAACCCAAATACAAAATGAAATGAAATTCGAATAGAAACTCCAACCTGATCCTGCCACATATGTTGCATTTGACACTGCAAACGCATATTAGCCGCCAAAATATCGTATCGTATCTGCAAGTGAACGGCTCTTAACCCATCGTAATGGCATGGCATGGCATGGCACTGGCATTGACAATGGCATTAGAATTTGGCAAGTAAGGTGCATAATCCCAATTCTCGCACATTGTGAACAAACACATCCTGTGTATCCTGTCAGCATCTTCTATTTCATCAGTTCAGTTGCGTACTGGCAATAAACGTTTTCTTTTTTATTTTAAACTATTTCTACAGCGTGGGAGCCTCTCTGCAGGAGCAACAGACTTTACCAAAAAAAAAAAAAAGAAAATGCTCTGATGTATGGCGGACAATAAATGGTACACAGGACGCGGACAGGACGAGATGGGACAGGTATAGGAGAGTTACTGTGCGCAAAAATTTCATTCAAGGGCGCTGCTGCCGGTCCTCGTCCTCGTCCTGGTGATGGTGATGGTGCTGGTGCTGGTGCTGGTGTTGTTGTACTTTGAGACACACGATACTACTTCAAATGTTAGCAGGCAAAGGGATAATAACGAAGCTAATAGACGGTATCGAATTTAACTTTCGCAGATAATCATCTCGGGCTCAGGGTCCTGTCTTTCTCTCCTGTCTTTTGGTGTGTAGAAATTGAAGTAATTGTCTGGGGATACTTGACGCTGCACTGACAAGTGTGTCCGCTTTCGTATTTGAGGTCGCTCTTCTGAGGTTAAAGAACTACATATGCTATGCTCTGCTATGAGCTGGAGCTCTTTCCTAACTCTTTTATTGTTGTTTTTTGTTTTTTTTTTCTCTTGCATGCAACGTCCTTTGGCATAGTCCTTTCTGGCTGTGCATACTGTCAGTTGGCAACAATGAAACGTGCAGCCTGGCCGGCCGCAGAATCTAAGATCCTAAACATAAAAAATGAAAAAGAAAACGAAAAAGAAAAAGAAAAACTGGTCTGCCATAAGTAATTAAATGCAACTTGGTGCAGCGATATAGCGATCTATTTGATTATAATGTACATACATACATATCCGCATACTCGTACATGCAATACAATTTCATACAATACATACATAAGTATGTGTATGACAATATACATACAAAAGCCACTTGAGCTGCCTGGACATGGTCATAGTCATAGCAATCATCAAATCCCATCAGCCCAAACAGCTACAACGCTCGACATTTCCATGGCAGATGTCCTTTATAGCACTTGTATCGCTCCTGGATCATTACAATTTGAAAGGATGATAACTGAAATGAGATTGATCACACTAAGCGAATCCTGACAATCAGTTAAGCAATAGATTAATTGGCAACATTTGGATTTATCTTATTATTATCACATTTTGTTTGTTCACAGTTTCTATTTCAGCGCCAATTTATTTACGGAAATTGTGAAACATCAATTCAAAATTAAATTTGATCAGTTCTAGGTCAGATCTGATTTATGACTTAGTTAGTCGAAATAATGTTTCTTTGCTTTTAATTGCATGTAAGCTAATTTATCAAATTATCAATTGTCTTGTTTTTTTTTTTTATAAAAGTACTGTTAGCTCACTTATTTTTGTTTAATGCATTTGATCAGTTAGCTTTAAGCATTCTCAAACACAGATTGATCATTTGATGCTGCATTAAAATAAAAAATAAATCAAGTACATAACTATGTATATACAATATATATATAGTGTTAATATCGGTTATATGACGCTTATATGCAAGATTTAATTTTCCAATGGTCTTGCAGAAATAAAATAAATATTGAACATTTTTGCTGCTTAAAATTAAATGCGAAATAAATAAATGAAGTCATGGTTGCATATTAATTAAATCGGATTAAAGCAAAATTCCAAATTCTCGTATTGAATCACTAAAATTTATTTGATGTATGTACATATATTATATGTATATGTTAATATAAATATGTATATGCGAGGCTTATTATTTTATGTTCTTTCTCTTTAAATTGAAAAAAATATATGTGTTCGTATATGACAATTGTATATACATATTGTATATACTTATTTGTATACTTAAAGAGGATATGCCACGGATTGCGTGCAACCTCGACAAATAAATGTCAGTTGGCTCTGCAATTAAATGCCATTCGAATTGCGCCTCCCGAAAAGGGTTCAACTATCTTTTTCCGACTTAATTCGATTCGGTATGGTATTTCATTATTACTTAATTACAAACATATTCGTATTCATAGCATGTACAATATTAATATTAAAACAAAAATATATATACATACACTAAAAGCGTAAAACATTTGTAAGTACAATTCTCTACAAACACATACAAATGTATGTACATATACGTAATATGTACTATATATTTGTTCACAGACATTGTCAAAAATTGTGCTCAACCCTTTAAGTTTGTCGTGGAACGCAACCCAAATGATAGGTTCAACAACTCAAATTAAACATTAACTAATAATAATATATATTTGAAGACTTGTTAACGAACCTATTAGGCGTAGCAGCAACATGCAAATACCATATACAGTAGCAGTTTCCTAAAAATACGATAGTACTTTGTACACTGGGGGAAAACGAAAAACCTAATGCCCCCTTTCAGTTTGTTAGTTTCTTAGCTATTGTACGAATAGATATATGTATGTCTAATACATTGTTTTTACCCAATTTATCTAAATCCATATCAAATACGATTACATCATTGATTGGAAAATAGAGGCGTTATTCTGGAAATGGAAAATTGATTTATCTTTTTTGAATTGCATATTGAAATGCTTTTATATTTTTGTTCATAGGTTTAATGTGCTTTTCGAAGAACATGTCCTTATCATTGCTTATTGCCTTCATTTAAATTTCCTGTCCAATTAAACTATTTCGCAAACTGAACTAGACACCTCGGCTACTTCATGGGAAAATTCTTATAGGCATCTCGTGCTTTCGCTTTCGCTTCCTCTTCCTTCTTCATTTTCTCAATCACATCCTGCTTATTATCCACAGTCTGATCCTGTCCCATTCCTCTACCTCCAACATATCATCCTTCTGTTACCCCTTTCTTCTACTCCGACTGTGCTCCTTCATGTCCAGCTCTTCCACATTCGGTTCCTCTTCTTCATCAATTTTGTCTCCGCCTCCCTATCCTAATCATCCCCCCACTTCCATCTTCCTGCTCCACTTTATGCACCAACTATGCAATGCTATTTTCCCGTCTAAAAGGGAATTTTTCTGTATCCTTGATTATAATTTTGACTTTAATCAGAAACAAACCAAATTTTCCGATCAAATTTAGTTACACTTCCAATTTACGACTAAGTTTGCGGTATTTTCATTTTTGATGTTAATGGTTTTTTATCTGGCATAATACAAAAAAAACTTTAAAAAGTCGCGTCCTCTTGCAGTGACTGTGGGTAGATTTTTAAAAATTCAAGAGATTTGAAAATAAAAATGGGGTGAATAACTAGAAACCTGCCTAAGTGCATTTTAACTAGATTTTTCAGAAAAGTTCACTTCAGCTTCAAAAAATTCAATTGTGCGAAGTAACAAGACAATTTATAAAAATCTCTAAAACTATTTCCAATCGATTGTAAAAGAAAAAAAAAATGTTGCATTTTGGCTTCAGCAATGTCCCGCCGGATAGATTTTTCCCAAAAAAAGTTTTATTATTTCATTTTCGAGAATTTTCCGAAGAAATTTATTTATAATTAATATAATTTAATTTTATTCTTACAAGTGTATTAATGTATATATACCATACATATATATATACTTATATGGGTTCAAGCCGATAAACCAATTTTGATTTGGCCGATTCCATTGGGTAAAAGTCGACAAATAACGAAACAAATGAAACAAGTTGAAGTGCGACGCGGTGTTGGGGCCAACGGCAGAAGCCGCAGGATAACAAATGCAATTTGTTGAGATGTTGTACAATAGCAGCGATAACAATTACAGTAGCAACAACAACAACAATGATAACAACAACAATGATAACAACAACAACGATAACAACAACGATATCATCATCATCAACAATAACAACAACAACAACAACAGCAACAACAACAGCGAATAGACAACAATGCAATCAATGGCGATGAAAACTGCGACAGTTAATGAGATTAAAATGCTTAGCGGGTGTCCTAGTCACATTTGAATCCTGCACGACGGGATATTTGCGCAATGGGGATGTAAAAATTGAAATTGAGAAATTGTCACCGGCAATGCAAAAGATACAAAACAAAAAAAAAAAAAAAAAAAAAAGAAAACCATAACCAAAAACAACAACAATAATAAAAAATAAAATAAAATGAGTAACAAGAAATTGGAATTCAAGAATGAAACGAGAAAATGTAAGGAACGCATTCACATAAATCACTGCCATAAATTAGTTGGCTTTTAATTACGATTATTATGCTGATAATAGCGCACATTTAACGCGCGATAAACATAAATAATAGTGTCAAACGCAAACAGATGCAGATGATGATGTAGATGTATGTACAATATATATGTATATGTATATGCATGCATGCATGCATGTGTGTACAAGGGACAAAAGACAAGTGAGACAATGCAGAGACAGGCGACACAATACACAAGACAAACAAATCTCGAACACTCATTCACAAACAAGAACTTACTTACAGATTCAGAATTCAGATTCTGATTCAGATTCAGATTCAGATTTAAAACTGGGCATAAAATTTTTGTGCGCTGCCTAATGAAAACAATGTGTGAACATCCAGGAAGCGTGGAGAGGCCTCCATGGTATCATTATGGTGCTGGTAACAAGGGTGAGGCCGTACAGCCCTACATACATACACACACACATACATACATACATACATACATACATACATACATACATACATACATACATACATGTAGACATTTTTGAAGTGCCTGTGTTTACCCTCTACTTCCCCAGCACCTCTTTCTACAATACTTCAACGTGTTGACACTTTGGAGCAGCTGGTATGCACCACAAGCTCTTGAGTTTATCAGGAACAACCACAACCACAACAACTACAACAACAAGAACAACAACAACAACAACGACGACAACCACAACAACAACAACGATGACAATCATTTCTCCCCTCCTTTAACGAATGCTCAATTGGTGGCGCCTAATGCAGCTCCAAGTTGAATGTGTGAAAATCATAACATATTTACCATACACTCGTTTATGTGTATGTGTATGTGTATGCAGTGCTGTAATTTATGCAGATTCTAACAATAATTGGGTACACATTTTAATCTCGTCACGAGAGTATTTTCTACAGTACACTGAAGGAGGCGTCCTCGACCAATAAAATATTGTACTTGTATTCTCGATCAGGAGACAAGAAATCCGTCTGACAGTCTGTCTGTCGGCATATACACGAGTTTTTTTTTTTTTTTTTGGCAATGTTTGATGGATTTTAACATAAAACAATATAACACAATTCGCACGAAAGTGACTGTTTTTTTGCCTGCAAGTCCCGATTTACATACTTTATCCAGTTTTATGGCAAATTCTGTTTTTGATGAGAAAAAAGCTGTTTGCCTTCACACTTTGACCCTTTGACGCTGTGCACATTTGATTAACACCAAATTTGTTTTTAACTAGAGCAATTTTAAAATTCTTATACATAAAAATTTGTATTTCTAAAGCTTTAATTAAGAATATTGTACGAAATATATATTTGATATATTTTATATATATATACTAGTATTGTTTTTAATATTTTATTTATTTTATATATTTTATTGTTAGTATGCTGATTGTGATAGAACCTTAAGAGCTTTCAGTGCTCCTAACGTTTGACTTGTAAGGGCCTCATTTTTCCGAAGAATTGCACAGAAAAATATTGACATTAACTTTGCGTATTCAGATTTTCAAAATTATATCTACCAAAAAGATCCAGACATGCCTTTTTGAAAACTTTCTATCTTTATGCAAATACTGAAATGTTAGTGTGAAATTTAGTTAGTAATACAATAGAATAGATGCCAAGCCAACGGTACTTACGTGTGTAGGTACTTACCTTTGTAAAATTGTAATACTAGGATAATGAACGATCCTTTGAGTTCGAAAACGGAGCGGGAAGTAAAAAGTGAAAACCATTTATACAACCATTTATTTTATTTATAAGGTTGAGGTCAGAAATTTCTGAGCAAGAGTTCCCAATGCGACAACTCCCATTGGTATATGTATGGTATATGTATAATACATATGTATGTATGTGTACATACATGAATGTATATAAGCAAATGCGATTTTTAAAATTGTATTCTAGTTCTGGTTCTGGTTCTGATTTTGATTTTGATACAGGTTCGATGTTGAACAAAATGTGCGTTGTAATTAAAAAATACCCTATGTATGCTGGTTCCAATGTTTAAAACTAGTTTGTGTTCTTTATTGTACCGATTGAGTTAATTGTAATTATATTTAATGAACATACATTTTGCTACATTTGTAAATGTAATTTTACTACATACTTTAAGAACAAATACCGTGTACAATTCATTAATTGTATTTGGTTGTCGGGCCAATCAATAGAACTGTTGACTAAACAATTGACATTCACCAACTAACAACAAACAATTAACAAATATATAAAATTAGTTTTCTGTATTTATTACACTACATACACATATACACATACATATGCATTTAAGCTTTTTACGAGTAAAATTGATTTGCATCGGTTAAATTTCAAGCAAAGGGTATCCATTAGTCGAGCTCTAACTGCTGGTGTGCCGGGGCATTGTAATTTGTTTAATTGAAATTTGCTACGAATGATTTTGTTGGTTTTGTGTCCATTTATCATGTGCCATATCCTTTGCTCTCACTGTGCGGATATCCCTGAGAGTGTGGGTGCAAGTGGCAGTGCTGCAAGCCGATGCCAAACGCATGCTTCTGCGGCTTCTGTGCCTCGTGTTGGTTTTGTGTCGATTTCCATTCTCGCAACTCACAACTTGGTGCTACATACACATGGTATTCGTTTGAAATTTGAATATGCGACCGACTCACAACTCAGCAGGAGCTGAACACTGTATATGCCATCCCAGTCAAAAAGTAAAAAGTGGCCGAGTACTCGTATTCAGCACATTATGCAGACAAATATCAAATCACAGCTCTGCAAGTGGGGAGGAGGCAGGAGGGGGGCGCAATAAACTGATTGATCTATGATGAGAAGCTGTAATAGCCAACCATTTTATGGAAAATGATTCGCTTGGCGTGTAAATCAATAACTACATTACGTCATCGAATTAGTCAATATCTCAATGCAATTAATTTAGTTCTGGATAGAGGATCAAAAACGAGACGATCTATTATATATTGTACATACAAGTATTTACTTAAGATTGTATTTGATTGTTTCTTTCTGTAGCGAACATTTGAATAACTTTTATGATTGCTTTTCCCTATTTTTGTTATTTTGTTCAGCTCACAGAAATCTTAAACTTTCGAAATTGCCACATTATTAGCTGAAACAGATAAATTATTAAACGAATTGCAGCAATTATTTATTAAATAAGTTTTTGCTTAAACCACATAATATAAAAGCCAAACTGATGCGATAAGAATAAAATGTTCTATCCAATAAAAAGTGCTGAATTCTATTCTATTCGATAAAGTTTTTCATTAAATTATTGATTTATCAACTAAAAATAGTCATATTAAAAGTAAAGTATTATATAAATTACAAAAATAATAAAATTATGACTTAAGTTAAATGAATGACAAGAATCAATATTTAAAATTCAAATGATTTGAGTGAAAGTCAATCCAATGATTGGAGCAAATCTTTCTACAAAAACCGATAATTTATTAAATAAATAATGTAAAGGGGAAAATATAGAACGCATATAAAAATGTACATACACACATGCAAATAGGAAAATTATGGCATCTTAAGACATTTTAATTTAATTCCAATAATTTAAAAAATTTAGTTAAAAGATAAATAAAAGAAAAACATGTTTAAATAATTATAAGTCATTTACTACGGAGTTATAAATTTAATTCATTTGCAAATAAAATCTATGAAAACAAAAATATATCGAATCAAAAGTTGTCTTCAAGACTAATTCGGGCCGAGCAGATTTTCATAAATCTAATTAAGCAGATTTCAACTATTTAGTTATAATATAGAGCTATTAAAATAGAAATAAATTTATTCGGGTGACATTGTTTATAAGAATTTTTTAGCAATTTCCTGGCCAGGTGGGCAAACTTTTCGAAATTTGTGTACGCAGAACTTAAATTGAATTTGATTAAATAATTTTAGAAAATGAAAATGAGTTTAATTGGATGGAAAACAATAAAGTTTTACTACTGGTTTTTAAAGCATTTTACACTTTACCCGACGGAACTTTTTAAACTTACATTAAATAAAACTTTCTCTTTGCCTTTCTTACTCCAAGTTACATTTTATTATTATGAAGAAAACTTAATTTTCAAATGAAAAGTCATTTTCGATCATCCAATAAATATTTAAAAATGTTTTAGCAATTAAGCATTTCACAACTAAATATCCCAATAAAAATAGTAATTCACCTAAGGGGGCAACGTTCATTTTATTTGAATTTTCAATAGACCATTTAAAATGATTTTAAAATTGATTACATTATTTAAAAAAAAACATTATTTTTGACACATTTTCAACTGGGTAAGTATGTACATATTTGGTCCAAGAGCATAATGAATTTTCCCAAACATTTCTGACTTATTCAGATGAAAAGCAAATAAGTTTTAAGCAACTGTTCGTTCGAATATTCCCAAAAAAATCCTGATGGAATTTTCCAATTTTTGCATTTACCATTTGAAAGAAAAACTTCTCTAAAAAATGTGAAGCTTTTTACCTTATATTAATATCTATTTCCTTGAGTTCAAACAACTTTAAATTAATAGATTGTTTAGAAAATAAAAAGTAGTACAATTTAATTGTAATTGTATGAATAAAAGAGAATATTCATTTTTCAAATAATATACGATATAATACTTAGATTATACCTACCTGTTTAGCTATACTTGCTTATGTGGGAGATACAATGGACAGATTACTTAAGAAGATTGCATTGTTTTGATTACCAGAATTATATTATATATATAGATATATAATATTTATACAAAATATGCATGTCAATGTATGGATATATATATATATATATATTATACTATGATCACGTTAGACTGAAAAATCAAAAAAATTGCAAGAATATATTGTGTTGTAATAGACAAAGTACAGTAATTTAAAGATTCTTACATTTTGCTTAAAAATATATACATACACATGCATATAACTCGTATGTATGACTATGTATTTATTTATTTATTGCCGTATAATTTGTATTTATTATCCTGGAAATTGCTTCGCCCTGCCGCCACCAATTGCCAAACACTCCCAAAAAGCAAAGTTAACACAACGCCTCACTGACAATGTCAACAAACATTGCGATAAGTAAATGCGCAACTTAATCTTGCCACGAGCGAGGGCAAAAATCAAAATCGAAATCAACTGTACACACACACACACACACACACATGCATCACTTTCAATATGTTTGTACCCTTATCCGCAGGATCAACACCACCCCAAATCCATTTGCGTCTGGCCCGTCGACCCCAAGCTGCAAATCTATGGTAATAAAATTTAAATCACTCAAACAGCAGCGGGTCCAGTAAGTAACTTGTAACTGGTGCAAAACCAAAGCCAAAACCAAAGCCAAAGCATCTTCATTCTTTTTATTTCCACTCTCTTTTTTTGGTTTTTGGTTTTGTTTTTGTTTTTGCTCTCCCTTGACCTTTTTTTTTGACAGTGCTTAAGTCGTTAACGACAAGGTTGCCCGGGCCGCCCACTACGGCATACTACCATATACATATACATATACATATACATATACATATACATATACATATACATATACATATACATATACATATACATAT
>JBAMCR010000582.1:0-15901 GCA_037075045.1 Mulgravea parasiatica
GGGGGGGGGGGGGGGGGGGGGGGGGGGGGGGGGGGGGGGGGGGGGGGGGGGGGGGGGGGGGGGGGGGGGGAGGGGGAAGGAATTATCGGCCATATTGTATGCGTATGCTAGTGTATATAAACTAACTAAATAATGTGGCATCTTGGCCAAAAAAACACAGATTGTATATGAATATGGCCGGGCCAGTTCGTTCATTTTGGCCAGAAAACTTACGCCGTATTCCCATTAACGCCATGACAGATAACGGCACTTTCGATGCGATTTCAATTGTATTGAACAATGCAATAAACAATTTGTACGATCTATAAATTTCGAATATAAATTTCACAAAATACACAACACCAACAACAACAAAAAAAAAAACAATTTAAATAAAACAAAAAAAAGGCAAGATAATTATTTTTTTTTTTTTTTCGAAAACTGAGATCAAAATTGAGATTTTGTTTTTCCTTCGCGTATTTTGATATGGAATATATAGTATTATATGCAATATTTTTCACACTTTTTTATTAACATGTTATATATTTTAATTATTTTGTTTTTCGTTTCTCTTTTTTTTTTGTATTTTTAAACAGAATTCGATTAATTTATTTTTATTATTTTTTTTATATTTATATTAACGAATATTTCACATTGGAAACTAAAAAAAAATATCTAATTTTTTTGTTGTTTTTGTTTATTCTAAGTTTTATTCTTTCGCCCGATTTTTGGTAATACTAAATAATCATCTAAGAGATATCGGGTTATATACAAAATGTATATAAATAACACATGCATTATCTTTTCTGGCGGATTTGTTTAATTCTTTTATTTTATTTTATTTTATTTTATTTTATTTAATTGTATTTTATTTTATTTTATTTAATTGTATTTTATTTTTTATTTCTATTGCGATGCGCGCAGCTAACGTTGGCGGCGCGTCCGCTAAGCTAACGGTAACACAACTGAAGCCAACAAACGCTTGCAACATGTGGCATGTGGCATTTGGCATTTGGGGCATGTGGCATGTGGCATGAAGCCGATGCCGGCATCAAACGCAATAGCCGAACACCAAATAATCGCCTCGAGTACTCGCTACGAGTACTTAATGAATAACCAGCTGCTTAGGCAAATTTATGAATGAAGTACGAAAAAAGCTTCCGCCTCACGAGGGGGCGGCGGCAAAGCGTCAAGTTCAAGGTGAAAAGCTTTCGTGTTGAAAGCTCTTTTCTCTCAAACATTCTCTTTTATTCCAAGCGAACAGGAATTTTGAATTAATTACTCGCATAAATCCAGATTTTATGCAATAGTTTTTTTTTTAAACACAATTTAAATTTTTAAATATTTAAAAATTTTTATTTAAAATATATTTTTATTTTTTTTTTTAATTTAAATGTGTTTGAATTTTCTTTATTGATTTATGTTTAAACGATCACAAATCAAATGTAAAAATAAAATACTTTTTGTTAAAAAGAAATCTTCAATGAAATTAAAAAATATTATATATATAAATAAATATTAAAAAATTTATAAAAATTTCCTTAAAAAAATGTTTACCGCTTTTAATAAGAAGCGTATTAAAATATACGGCTTAGGATCTTTTAACATTATTGGAATTATTATTTATAAAAATTTTGGTCTGCAATTTTTATGACAATATTTTTTTTTAGATTTTTGATATATAAATTTTTTTTTGATTTATGAAGAAAATATATATTAAAAAGATATAGTATACATTATATATTAACTCGGAATATCGAATTCTTTAATAATCGGCTTAATTTATGCAAATTTGCATTAGAATTTTAATTATAATTTTTTTATAAATATATATTTAATAAATATTATTTATTTGTTATATATTGGATATATAATATTATAATTCCTAAATCGAAATATAGAAAGACTGGCATAATTTTGATAAATATCTTATTTAATAATTTAAAATTTTACATTAAAAAAAAAATACTTGTATTAAAAACAAAAAAAAAAATAATAATCTGGAGAGACTCTGGGAAAACAACGCTCAATAGTGTTGGTAACTGCTGTGATGTTGTTGTTGTTGTTGTTGTTGTTGCTGTTGTTGTTGTTGTGCAAGATTTGCCTGGGCGAAGATTTGGTCGATCTCCGCATCGGTGAGCTGATCGAAGATGCCGGCGCTGAGGCTGGCCGAGCTTAGCTGAGCTGAGTGCGCGCCCACAGGTGGCAGATATCCTGAGAGAGAGAGAGAGAGAGAGAGAGAGAGAGAGTGAGAGGGAGAGAAGATTTAAACAATTAATTTCTCTACTTACCCTCAGCTGGTGCACCGCCGTAGGGCGGCAAAAGTGTTACGGCTGGCCGATTGGGCGTGGCCGGAGCTTGAGCTGGAGGCTGATAAAAGATGGGCTTCCATGGCTGCTGCGTGGGTTGTGGCGCCGGCAGCGATTGCTCCGGTTCTTTTGGCTCTGGCACATTGGGTATTTGCGGCGAGGCATTGTCGCTGCCGGAGACCGGCTGTACGGGCTGTATTGAGCCCGGCAGTGGGAATGGAATTTGCAACTCCGGCTGCACAAATGTGGTCGGCTGCTGTGGCAAGGGTGGCTGCACGGTGCCGGGGAAGAAGTGACTAGTTGGCGGTATGCCAGGAATAGCGGGCACAGGGGGAATAGCTGGAAAAGCGGGCGCAGTGGGAATAGCTGGAAAAGCGGGCACAGTGGGAATAGCTGGAATCGCTGGCACGGCGGGAGCAGCGGGAATAGCCGGTACGGCGGGAAGAGCTGGAGTTGCGGGTATGGCTGGTATCGCCGGAGTGGCTGGTATGGCTGGAATCGGTTGCGCTCCAGGATTTGCAGTTACGCCGGGGAACTGCGGAAACGTAAACTGTGGCACGCTAAACTGCGGAAATGTCGGCAATGGCGGATGCTGCGGCAGCTGGGGTGCCTCGGGTAAATGCGATATAATTGTCACTTCCGGCGTGGGCGACGCAACAGACGTTGGCACAATGCTGGGCTGTACGGGGAATGTAGCGACAACGTTTGTCGGAATCTGCGGTGCGAATGGGAATTCAGGAACAGCCGGAGCAGGAGCGGGAGGGGTAAATGTGACACCGGGATGAACCGAATGTACCGGATGAGCCGGACGAATTGGATGAACTGGATGAGCTGGTTGTACGGGCAGTGGTACCGTAAAGGATGTGACTGGCGGTGCTGGTGAAACAGGCGACAGCGCCTGGATATAGTTGGGCTGTGGGATCAGGATTAATGCAATTAGTTTACGGAGCAAGTGCATCGACTGCGTCGCATACCTGCAATGTCTGATGGAAGTGCAAGGGACGAAGCGGCCTCTGCACATGCTGATGTGGATAGTTGACACTGTACGAGGAGACGAGAGCATTGCCCGGACGCAGCACATACCCGGGAATGGCAGCACTGGTCAACGCATTGATCCCCGGCACAGTGGGACCAGCTGGCAGAGCCGGAATAGCTGCAACAGCAGCAGCTGGATAGCCACCAATCGGAGCAGCTGGATACTTGAGAAAGCCACCATGATGGCGATGAGCAGCTGGCGCTGCAGCCAGGAATTGTGATGCCACCGGCAGTTGAAGGCTATAGCCATATTGTGCCGCATAGGTGCGCATCGGCCACTGTCCAGGAATGGCATGGATGATGCCACGCTTGTGCTTGGCCTGCACTGGTTCCGTCTCCGTCTCCGTCTCCACTTCCATCTGCGTTTCTCTATTCACTTCCAATTGTGCATCCGGCTCCGCTGCATGCTCTGTGGCCACAACTGGCGTCGAGCTGGTGGTGGCAATGGCTTTGGGCGTGCTGCTGGCCAACTGATTGGATTGACGCAAGCGTAAGGCGGACGTCTGGCCACCCAAAAAGATTATCATCATCACCATCCCGATCACCAACGGCGGCACCGGACGCATACTCCTGCGATTCGATTGGCACATTTTAATTGTAATCCGTATTTAATATTTTTGGTTTTTTTTTTTTTTGGTTTTTGTTTTTGTTTTTGTTTTTGTCACACTGTTGCGTGGATTATGTCAACGCGTCGATTGTTGTTAAGCAAATGAAATGAACTTCCTTGGTGTATGTTGTATTTATAAAGCGGATATCAAGACGTGTCCGCCGTAAAACGCATCAACTGCATACCAAATGCCTCCTCCTCAATGGGTTCCAATCGAATCGTATACAAAATGCAAGAGCGCCTCGAGTCCAAGTTTATGGCATTTATGCGTCCATTTCACCTGTACCATAAAGCAACGAAATACCGAACTTTGGTTCCGTCTGCGACTGCTCTTACCTCCAGTCTACGGCGCACAGTGGTACGAAACGCCACGAATTCAATAAATTCAATTCAATAAAATTAATAAATTCGAAAAACGTATATTTTAATTTTAACAAATATTTTAATTTAATCAAACTATTTTCTCGGTTTGTGTTTTTTTTTTTAATTTTTAATAATATTTTATAAAAGTTTTTTGTTTTAATTTTAATAAATATTTCCTTCAAAGTGAAATTGATTTAAAAGTCAGATGCAACTTGATAAATTCACAGAAACTTCGACTGGAAATAAAACACAATAATTTACTGTTTCAATTCCATGCGTTTCGTTTCTTTCCATTTCTTCGCACAAGCGAAGAAATATTGTAAAATGATTAAAGTCTTTTGACTTTCTTCTTCTAATATTAAATAATTATGTTATATATATATTTTTTTTAATTTATTATTGATTTTTCAACCACTGTGCGACTGTTGCACGGCTCTGTAGAAAGGGGGCGTGGGTGGAAGAGGTGAAGGGGGTTCGGGGAGTGTATATGGTGTGGCATGCTTCGCACGTTTAAACACGCACACGTACACGTCCAAAGTTTTTGTTTTCATTTTGTATGTTTCACATTTGCTTTTATTGTTTTTGCTGTTGTTGTTTTTGTTGTTGTTGTTATTGTTGTTTCTTAATGTCACTTTTCACTTTCAGGCGCTAAACAAACAACAAACCCACAAAAGGCAGACAAAATTTGAAACAAATCAAAATCCATCAACAGCCTTTTTATGGCCAAGTTACATCACAATTGCAATTAATTAAAATCAAGCCAAAAAAAAATAAATAAAAAAATAAAAAAAACTAGGCTAATGAAAAAACTTAATTTTTTTATATGTAAATAATTTTTTGAAAATCTAATTAAAATTAAAGTTAATTAAATATTTAATTTTCCATTTTAAAAATAAGTATAAATATTATTTTTTTTTTTACAAACCATAGCAAAATATAAATAAAATTTAAAAATAAATATTGTATAATTTTTGGAAACAATTTTTAAATTTAATTGATTTAAATTAACATTTCTCTTTTATTAACAATATTTAGATCTTGTAGCAGAAATAAGTTTCCGGATTGCAGATTTTTTGTGTTTATTTTTATTTTTTTTTTTGTTGATTTTTGTTAAATGTTTTTTTTACAATTCGTGACAAAATTCAAAATGAAAATATAATGCGCTCATTGTTAATTAGTTGGCGTAGTCAATTTAATTGAATGAGCATTTTGCTTTTAATTGTATACCCTGTAAACATTAAGAATGCCAAAGGGACATGCACATGCAGTGCATATGTACATACAAAATTTATTGTCAATTTTACAATATATAATGTAATTATTTTATAATAATTTGAAATTCACATTTATCAATTTATTTGTTTTTAGGAAAAAACACAATAAAAAAATGTCAAGATTTTCTTTAACCAAAATATTTGAATTACAGGGCATTGCGTGTGGTCGTGTATACCCGAATAGAGTATTGCCCATACTTATGTTGATTTTAAATTTATTGTTTCGTTTCATTTCGTTTCGTCTCGCTATTTTAGTTGATATTCAACATTCACACGCATAAATTTCACTTGCACTAAATTTGATTTTGATGACTTCGCCCGCTGCAAAGGGGTTGCAAAAGGGGGGGTGGGGGTAGGGGGGGTCTCAACTCATATTAACGGTATGCGGGTGTCGGCCCCGCCCCTTATCTTTGAGAGTCCACTACAATATCATTATATCACACACACACACAGACGGACCTTTAAAAGCCAAATGAATTTTCAATTAGCTCAAATTTTTGTGCATTGCTTTTCACTTTTTTGGTAAACAAAAAAAATATTTTAGAAATAATGTAATATTGTAACTGAAAAGTATTAGATATATTATTTTGATCCTTTTAATCCTATAGCCAACATACTAGGCATATTTATAAAAAGCTTTAATTTATTTAACAAAATCAAATGCAACACAAAAAAAAAGAGAAATTAATTTTTTACATTTTTTGTGGAACATGGCATCGTCTTGCTTGTGGACTGGAGAAGCTATCGGATATAGTATATATCTAACTAGACTAGATTGGCCAGAGCTATAGCTTGAAGCCCGAGTGTATGCTAACCATACCAAAGGTTAGATTCTCATACGTAACATTGACAAAGCCCGCCTTCTCGATCATGGCCTTGAATCGCTGCTGGCGAGGAAAGCGACGTATGCTCTCAACCAGATACTGATACGCATGCCATTCGCCTACCAATACCTGACCCATTGGCGGTATTAGCTGGAACGAGTACTGATCGTACAGCCACTGCATTGCCTCGTTGTTCAGATGGCTAAATTCCAGACACATGAACCGTCCGCCCGGCTGCAGTACACGATATGCCTCGCTCAGCACCTAAGGGAAGGATGCCAAACGTTTATGGAGAAACATATACAGTAGTGTCGCAATAAGCGTGCTCACCTTGTCGATGCGCGTGCAATTGCGTATGCCAAAGGCAATGGTACAAGCCGTAAAGGAATCATTATTAAAAGGCAGCTGCTCGGCATCAGCACGTTCCCAGCTAATGCTCGCATTTGACAAATGTTTTGTGGTTAGACCTAAGGCAAGGGCACGCTCCTCGCCAACCTTCAGCATGTGCTCATTAATGTCCGAGACGGTGACATAGCTCTGGCGCTGGTGGGGATTCGCCTGTCTTTGTAGATATTTCAGATAGCGAAAGCTAATGTCACCCGTGCCGCCGGCCAAGTCTAGCAAGGACATGCCATGCGTGGGTCCCAGGCGCTCCACAAAGATGTCCTTCCACAACCGGTGCACGCCCATGGACATGACATCGTTCATCAAGTCATAAGATTCAGCCACCTGCTGGAACACCGCATGCACTGAAGCATTTCCAATTGAAACAATAATGGACAATTATTATTTATTTCGTTAAAGTATATTATTTTGTAAATATACTCTCCCCTCACCCTTTTGCCCCTTTTCACTCTCCGTCACCGTCTGGTAACCAAAATGCGTTGTAGGTCCAGTGGCTTCTCCATTTGTTGTCGTTGTTGTTGTCGTTGACTTTGCTGCCGTTCGTCTAAGCGTTAACCTGGCCAAATTAAACAATTTTCCCGTATTCTGCATTGTTTTTTATTTTTTTTCTAATTTTATTCTTTTATTAAGTTAAAATAAATCATTGTTTATTTAACATACAAATTTATTATGAAACATAATATAAACTTCAGCAGCGGCAAATGGCCAACAGATGTTTTTCCTATCGATTACTGCAACAACCATCGATAACTGTGTGCATCGATACCGGCATAATGGAATCAGGCGCCAAATAATTAAATTTAAAAATGAAGAACCACCATTTAGCACGTTCAATTCCAATCCAAATCGTAGGCATTTGCTTGCATTCGTGTTTTTACAATATTCCGAAAATATATTTAAAGAATTCATTCGAATACAGACTGGCTATATACATATTAATCGCAATGCATGCGATAAATCCAAGAAAAAACATAGCTATTTTGTACAGCGTCGGCTTCAAATGTTGTTCAGTTATATGAACCCGTATTATTATGGGACGCGTCCTAAAATAAATCGCCGTCACGACTATCAATATGAGCACAATATATAAAATGTAAATGATCATGCTTGTTCTTCAAAATTGTATTCAATGGCTTGTGAGGAATTTAAAAATATTGTAAAATGTTTTACAAACAATTATTCAATCAGCTTGCTACGTAGAACAATAGAACAATGAAAAAATAAATCAGAAACATCAAATACAAAAACTCAAAGGGAATGTGAATTTTTGCATTTTCAAATATTAACAAATGCTTCAATTTTTTTTTTTTATAGATAGGTGGCAACGCTCTTTGCGCCGTGCTGGTATTTTATTGCGAGCTAACTACGGTCACACTGTTTGGCGATGCGTTCAATTTGTTGCTCAAATTCGTGCGGGTTGGTCGTGCGTTGTCTCGCTGCGAAAATTTTGTATCTTCGCGTTGGAATTCGTTTTGTTTACTTTTTTTTTTGCTTGTCGCGCGCCGGTTGTTAAGATCAATTAATTTTTATATTTAGCCAAGCTAAACTTAAAATTTTTTTTTGATTGTGTGTGCATGCGTGTGTGCTCGTGAATTACATTTTTTTTTTTGCATTTTTCCTGTTTTTTCACGTATTTCACCTGTCTTCACTCAGTCGCAGCGCAGTCAGTGAAGCTTGAAGTAGCCTCAAGCCACACAAGTGAAAAATATAGGGAAAACCAAAAAAATAATATAAAGAATTCAAAACAAAAAAATATTTGAATAAATACTAAATAAAACCAAAACAAAAAACAAAAAAAAAGATATAACCAATTGCAACAAAAAAAAAAATCTGAAAATAAATTTGCAATTTGAGAATTTTGCGCGTCGTTCGCTGCGCTCCAATTGGAATTGACATATTCTTGTTGGAAATCCATCTCTCTGGCTCTTCCTCTTCTTTGGCCAAGCAGTGCACAATATTTATGGTAAATATTTATATACAAAACAAACCCGATACACCGAATATGTTATACCCTGCACAGAATCATTTTGCTCAATAAAGTCAGCTGATCTCAAACTAAATCCTGATATATGGGGAAAATATATACTTCAGATTTGATATGATTTTTGTAACGCTTAAAAAAAATAAACATTTACATGCTTACATACGTTTCTATGCAGGTATATACAGTGTGTACATACATACATACATACATACATACAAAAGAAAAAACTTTGTATCTGTACACAGACAAGCGGACAGACGACAGCCTAATGGATTATCTTTAATGGATATTAAGTGCAAAATGTAGTCACACACACACACACATACCTAACTACATATACATATGCATGTATGTACTTATGTGTGTACAGCATTAGGGATTTTTCTTCTTCTTTTTTCTCCCTCTCCTTAACTGTGTGGCTTTTTAGTGGATATACCCTGTAAAAAGGTTTTCAAACGGGGTAACATATGATATGCTTGTTCATTCAAGCAGTTGATCAATCACTCAGTTAATTGATTTCATAAACTCTATTATTTATAGAAAACAAACATACATACATACGTTTAATTTTATAGCCATGTGATGATTGATCAATCAATCGATTCATTTGCCTTGTTCAATTGAGCTCAACTGTATTCTAAAATTCTCAAGAAACTCGCCTAGTAATTCCATATATATGTATGTAATATTTGGTGTAATATCTGTCTCATCAATCAATCAATCTATCAATCAGCCTTTATTTTGTAGGGTATTTTCAAGTCTTATTATTCATTTTGTTTTTTTTTTTTGCTTGTTTTGCTGCTCTTGTTTGTTTGTTTTTTGTTGATGTTTTTTTTTTTGGTTAAACTGTTGCCAGGTGGGTAAACCCCTCCCTCACCTTACCGTATCCCTAGACTGTCCCCCCCCCCTGCCACACACCACACCCCCCTCAGTGTACTCTCCACCCTTGAGGCAACATTTAAGCCGCCTAGCGGGCGACACAATTCAAAGCAGTCCACAAAATGCGTTAATTGCGTGCGGCCTTCAATTAAACAATATTTAATATTATTATTACGATTTTATTTGTTGTTATTTTATTTGTTGTTATTTTATCTCTTCTTCTTTTTTCTTTAGCTCTTTTATTTCAATTCTTTTCTTCTTTTCATTTGAGTTTTTTCCATTGTCATCGTAAATAATGATTTGCTCCAAATACGTTTGATATTTTTTTTTTTAATTTTTCTTTTTTTATTATTATTATTATTAATATTTATTTTTTTTTGTGTTTTTTTTTTGTTGTGTTGCAAGAAAGAGATCGATTCCAGTTTCTAGAAAGTTCTTTGGCACGCCCACTTTCTATGGTATGCCACTTTGTGGCTGTTGCAAATGGCATATGATTGTTTGATTGATTCAAATGAATGGCTGACTGACTGACTGACTGACTGATTGAATGACTGTATAAATGCTCATTTGTTGGGCCAACATCTTGCGGCTATTTAGCTTATGCAATTGCATTTGTATTGTCTTGCACTATGGGCACAAAATACAAATATATTGCTTACATACATTTGACATACATTTTTTTTATTTTTTATATATTTAAATAAATAAAAAAAAGTTATTGATAATTTGTTAATTTTCTATTTTAACAATTCTCTTTTCGGCAAAATTAAATTTGTCTGCAAAATATTTTTTATTTAAAGAAAAGGGCAATTTTCTCACTTATAAATAATTGATAACAAATAAATTAATATACATAATAATAATAAAAATTATATTTTATTTTATATTAAATAATTTAAATCTCTAATTCATATCTTTGAATATTTTTAATATTAATCAAAAGTCAACAATAAATAATTTAAAATTCGCAAATAATTTTTGACAGAGTTATTGTTATTGAAATAATTACTTACCACATTATTTTATATTTTCAATTTTATTTTATTATTTCAATTTTAAATTTTTGTTAGCAAATTGTTTGAAATGTCCCATTGTACAATGCATTGGAAGTGCACATAATCAAAGCTGATTGCAGACTTTCGAATTGCGTTTTGGCGACTTGTGGGCCAATCGGTTAATTGCATTTCCTGGCCAACTCGTCAACACAAACGGCAACAACAACAACAACAACAACAAAAGAAACAAACAAACTAACAAACAGACAATAAACAACATTTATTGCCGTCAACTTTGCTGGACGCTAATTGTGTTTTAATTACGACGCGTTGGAGTCGAGTTTTGCAATTGCGAATTCATTTTCCAGTTGCAATACGCAGTTAAATCAATTAAATTGAATGCTGGCCACACTGTGCACAGTGACCACAGATTCGCAAATTGTGAATTGCAATTTGCGCTATTGCAAAATATGCCCAATACAACAACAACAACTGCAACAACAACAGCAACAAAATGCCAATTCATGTTTAAAGCGTATCTCATAGATACACAAAATTTAAATTATAAAAATGTTGCTGCTGTTGCAGTTGCTGCTGCTGCTGTTGCTGCTGCTGCTGCTGCTGCTGTTGTTGTTGTTGTTGTTGCAGCTCCTTTTGTAATTTAAAACTGCCGGCAAAACGGAGCAACCAGTTGGCCGCCCATGATCGTTGCCAGTACAGTGAATCCTGGCAAAAGCAAACGACGAATAAATTTCAAAAGTCGAAATTCACTTAACATATCATACACAATTTATTTTGATGTAGAGGTGATGTATAGATGTAGAAGAATTAGAAGATAAAATTTAATTAATATTAAATTTAAATTAAATATAATTTTTAAATACAATATATTGTATATTACATTGTATATTATATTTTACTGTAGTACTTACCTATAAACAGTATCCAATAGTCTCAGTCTACAATCTACGGCTTACAGTCTACAGTCTACAGTCTACAGTCTACAATCTATAGTCGGCTGCTCTGTCTTCAGGCCGCAGTTGCCCAGCCAGTTGGCCGCCTCAGACGGAATTTTGTTGTTTTGTTTGTATTTTTTTTTTTTTTGTAATTTTATTTTTTTTTTTCGTTGCATTTTTTTTTTATTCATATCTAAGCAGCCGGGTGGACAGACAAACGGACGGATGGACGAGTCTTGGACTTGTTGGCGCTGTGAATTGGCATTTGTAGGATAAGCAGCTATTAAACGAGCGTGTTGTACAACAACAACAACAACAAAAACAAAAAAGCAACAAAGCCACCGACAAACAACAAACAATTTTACATTGTTTATTGTTGATTTTTAGGAGCAAAGTGCAACACAAAAAGGGATATTTAACTAGGAAGAAAGCATAGAGACAGAGTCCGTTAAACAAAGAGAGAGAGAGAGAGAGAAAGAGAGAGGTAGAGAGAGTGAAAGAGAGAAAGGAATAGTGAGAGAAAGAAAGAGAGAGAGGCTGAGAACTATAAAAATTTTTAAAATACATATATACATTTATAATACAATATTTAAATTTGTTTATGCAATTACATATTAATTAATAAAAATTCCCTCGTCTTAGATTAAATCAAATTGTTTTATAATAATCTTAACTATTTAAATCTGACTTGATTGTTATAAAAGAAAATTGTTTTATTTGGAAATTTCGTATTGCAAAATATATTAACAAATTTACAAATCGTTAACTCGTTAACTCATACTTAAATAAATTAAATTATACAAATTGCTTATCCTTTCACTTCCCGCTAGCTTACACATCTGTTAACATTAACATTAACATTTACATTTACATTAACATTTGTTTGTATGTGCTAAGCCAGGCTTAACAGCTGTAAGCATATCGGTTGCTGTTAACAACAAATTGCTGCCAACTTATAAACAGCTCGTTGTTTAGGCCAATTAGCAGCAGCTAATACAATATTTGCCATATTTATAAATAAATTATTATTAATTTTTAATCAACTCATTTAGTTTTAATTTAAATTCTTGAATTTATTTTTATTTATTTTATTTTATTATATCATTTAAATTTAATTGAAAATTGCATAATCAAATTATACAAAAATTTTTTGTTTTTGTATAAATATTTATTTAAAAATTTCACATTTTTTTCAACTGTTTAAAGTTAATTTTTTATTAATTAATCGGCATTAGTTTTTTTTTTCAGTGCATGAAAAAACGTGTTCTGACTTGTTTTACTTATGATTTTTCTTTTATAGTTTTTTTTTATCGTTTTGAATTTTTGTTTTTCCTTTTTGTCGATTTTGGTTTTCAATAAAGAAGAAGAAGATTTTGCTGCCGCCTTTTTGGTCAAGGGGAAGAACGACGGCTGCAAGGGAGCGGGGGGAGCGGGATAGGGGGGTGGGGGCAACTTTCGCTGACTGTGGCAGAGGAGCAGATGTTACCCGCCCACCCCGCAGCCCCCATGTGTTGCTGCATGTTGCCACGCCCATGCAATCCAGTTTGTGCGGACAGTTGTCAGGTTTTAGTTGTTGTTGTTTTTTTTTTGTTTGTCTGGCAACTTTGATGCGCCAGCTGTTGCAGCGCCATCCTTCTATATACGAGTATATTTTAAAAAGGGCGGTGGGAGGGGCCGGAGAGTGGTGCACGTGGGCAAAACGAAAGACTTAGGCAACAAACTTGCTGTAGCGGGCACTTTAATTAAAACAATAACAACAAATGCAACAATAACAACAACAACTGCAACAGCAACAACAACAACAAACATCAATTTATGCAAAACAATTCAATTTTTGCCGCCATTCGCCATTCGGTCGGTCATTTACCCTGACAATCGCATTAGGGCGCAACAACAACAACAACAAGCGCAACGTACTTGAAACAATGTTTCGTGCCACGCCTTGAAAGCATCGCTTCACACGCTGCTGCAAGTGGGAGGCTGCTGCTGTTGCAGCTGTTGTTGTTGTTGCTGCTGTTGTTGTTGTTGCAGGTGTGTGGGAATATTGGCAAATAGCAAAGGTTCAATAGCATCCAAAGCAGCACAGCAGCAACTGCAACACATACAACTGCAACTGCAACTGCAACTGCAACAGCAATCGCCAGCTGCTACACTGAAAAAATTCTTTATTATTTTAATTACGATTATTATTTTTGTAGTTTTTTTTTCTCGTAATTTTATTACAGTTTATTCAGTCGACTTTTGTTGTTTTACTTTTTGTTTTGTTTTGTTTGAAGAACTTGCATTTGCCACAAGTCGTGTTGTTGATTGTCTGCTGCCACAGCGTGTGAGTGTTTGCCTGCCCCCCCTCTTCCCCTTCCCCTCCCCCTGACCATGCCTCTTTCCCATGCATTTGCCGCCGTGTTGCATGTAATTTGACTGACGCAATTGCAGATGTTTGTCTAGTAATTGCACGCAAATCTAGTGAAACGCAGCTGCCACCTACACTTGCAACACGCCCCTCTAGCTGCCACACACACACACACACACACACACACACACACAGTGCCACCTCCACCACCTTTCGATTGGCAAGATTGTCATATCATTTGAAGCGCAAAATTATTGTTGTCGTTGACTGCGTGCAACAGCTGCTACCGCTGCCGGTGCTGCTGCTGCTGCCGCATGTCGCATTGCCACACATGAGCAACATGTAAGCGCTGTCAATTTGTTGTTGCATAAGTCGCCTTAGTTAATTGGTTGAAGGTGAAAGCAGCACAATCTTTTGGGCCGGGCTGATGGGCTGGCTCCGCATAAAATGTTCTGCAATTAAAACAGAGTTGCATGCAACATCAATGCTGTTGCCAGTTGTTGCAAGCTGTCAGTTGCCAGACGTTGCGATAGCGTCAAGTAAAAGTGCAGACAGCTTTCACCGAAAAGGAGCCACAGCTGCAGCTGCTGCCAGCTAGCGCTTCCTTGCCGCCAAATGTTGCATCTGCAATGCGCTATGTGCATCCTACTTGCAACTACCGTCTACCATACACTTGCAACGGCCATTGCAATTTCCACACAAACCGTGCAACAAAGCACTGTACATTTGTGTTAGAGTATTAAATATTCGGTGTGCCGATTAAAAAAAAAAAGATTTCTTCTTATTATTTTTTTGTTTGTTTAAATAAATGTATGTATATTTGTTTATGTATATGTGTGTGTATATGTGATTGTTGACTTAAGGTGGCATAACCCACGTTGACATTGGGACAGGCGAAGAAAAAAGTTTCTCCAAAAAAATGCTACATGCCACATGCAACATGCTGCGCGCTTTTGGGAAGAGGTTAAAAGGAGTTGAAAGAGAATGACGATAGGACAAGTAGCAGCGGACGGGGGAAGGTGGAGTGGTGAGAGGGTGGAAGGGGGGGGGACTGTGGCAGATTCGACAATTTGTCACGTTGTTGTTGCTCAGTCGTGCGTTTATTTATTTTGCCTGATTGGCGAGAAAATTTCAACCGCAGTTGCAGCGGAAGTAAAAGCTTTGCCACATTGCCTGCAGGTGCGCATCCCAGTTGCAACATACACACCCATGCACACACACACACACACACATACATACATTGCCTATGTGGCAATTTTACAATTGTCATATTAGCAAAAATTTCTCTTTTACTTAATGGCATTTTCTTTTGTCTCTCACGACACAAAATCAAATATTAAAATTATCTTCATTGAATAATAAAAATTTTCAAAAATGACAACAACAAAAAAATATTTATAAAATATATATGTATGTGTATATCTGTAAATGTGCATACACACAGCTTATAATAAAATATTGTACGTTTAAATATTCCAGTTGTTCCATTGTTGTTGTTGTTGTTGTTGTTGTTGTTAATCTCTTTTTTATGACAAAAAGAAAATTGCGCAGCGCTTGTTAAATTTTTTGTCCGCTGACAGCTTAGCTATTTTATAGCTAGATATCCAGCTATATATATTTTTTTTTTTTTGTTATCTTGAATGAATGAATGAATGAATCAGTTGAACTGTCAATGAGTTGAGTTCTTAAGTCGGCAGCTATTCATGAATGGCTTTAATTGAATATGTTGAATTAATTGCGAGTTTTTTTGTTTATTTTTTTTTTTTTTTTTTGCTTCAACATGAAACGAAAGACTTAGGCAACAAACTTGGCCAGAGACGGCAAAAAGTGGCACATGAAGAATGCTTGTAACATTAAGTGTGTTGGGTGAAAGAGGAGGGGGGGGGGGAGGGGAGGAAGGGGCAGCCAACATAAAGTGGCCAATTAAAATTTGTGATGCGA